>CAXHWN010001720.1:540000-709000 GCA_964020975.1 Hermodice carunculata
CAGTTTCTTTTCTGTCAGTACTGTACACTTTCCTTTATTTGATGTAAAAGCTCTTTAACTGCAAAGCACAAGTGCAGAGGTATGACCTGTCGTGTAATAGCAGACCACTGAACTGCTGGATTATGGCATACCATAATAGTAGGCTATGGAACCCTATTGGCATTCTTAAGCTTTGTAGTTTTTGCAGCTGTTTCATGTATGAAATAGGAGGATGACTTTGTTCCTTCTAAGTCTTGACCTTAGGGACTTTTCTGCCTTTGATACCATGTCACATATTACTGGAGCCACACAGAGTATAAATGGGTATTTTGTGTTTATTCCTGCTGAGTTTTTCATTTCTGTTTCAAGATGAACTGGGAACGAGCACTATTACTGAAGAAATGTAGCTCTTTAAGGTTTGATCTTATCAAAATAATATTAGTGATGAGAAGCTGAAGCCAGCTTGGCATGGATTTTTGTTGTTGTTGTTGTTGTTGTTGTTGTTGTTGTTGTTGTTGTTGACGTAATTGACACTTTGTTCATCCCCATCATGAATGGTTCAAAATTTGCATAATGTCAAATTTTTTATTATCTAAAGACAAGTTGAAAGGGTTTTTTTTGAGATCATATAATGATCATCATTTTGCTACCATATTCAAAGTGTTGAGCACCATTTATGCTGATCCCATTAATTTATGCCTGATGAAAATGAATACTTGAATGGCTATACATGTATATACTGACCTTACATGGGTATACTCCAAAGGTGGACCCTTCATGTTTTTGGGGGTTGTCTGGCAGTCTACCATTTGTTTGGATACTAATAAATATCTCAAGTCATACTGGCCAGCTGAAAACACTAATTTACCCCATATGTATATTTACACAATTTCTTATTACATTTTGGTGATCATGACCTCATTTTCAAGGTCACAGGACCGATGTATGTGCAAAGGTGAATCCATCAATCAATGATTTGCATTGAAGTGCTTCTAATATCTTGTTACCATGTGAAAAGGCCTGTAAATGTTCACTTCTACATCTCTAGGGAGCACTTAAGGAAGCACTATTCATTAGCCAAATAGCCAGTGGCTAAAAAGGTGGGATTATGCTGACAAAATTTGTCCAGGTTGGTTAAGGATGTTTCATAATTTATTTAACTTTTTATGCAGATATCTGTCGTATTTCACTTAATTATTTACATATTCAGTATAATTTTAGAGTGTACATGTCACACTAGGTTTTTGCTACAAAAGCAGCATTTGGCATAGGAGTTTAATGTTACTTTAGCCCAACTGGCTACAGTTATGAAATACCTAGAGCCAGACCAGGCCCACTAACAGACTTTTATAATTTTGTCTTTTGCAGAGCATCTGCATGTATTTATACCACAAAACAAGACAGGCTGGGGAAATGAAATATTTGTGTCATAAATGTATGTTGAAGTGCTCAGAGCAGTTGATTTTACATTACATGATGCATTTACAATGAGTTACCAGACTGCATGAATCACAAATGTGCTACCGGCTTCCCTGATTTGATATTAATTGTGCTTGGAGCTGCCGTCGGGTGGAAATGAAATCGATTGTGACATATCGTATTGGAAGTACAGTAGAATACATGTACAATCTGTGAAGGAACGCTTTCCAACAAAGTGATTGTCACAGTTGGTCACACATGACTAGATGAGATGCATTTATCATGTAAGACGGTATATGTTGTCACACTGTTCCTAGTAATTTGACTTTATTCTCTTTGTTCTGATAACAGCTAGCAATTTGGAGTTGACAGTTTGTCTTATCCCTCAAAGAAAAGATGAATGATGTTGCTGGACATGGTTCATGTCAATGTGGACTTTACCTGAATCATAATTACACACATAATGAATATAACGTCTGTGACTCATTTAGTATAATTCATCTGATTAGATTAAATTACTTTGTGGATGAAATTGTTCCGACTCAGCTTGACAGCCCAAAAATAAGATCAGAACTGAACACTGTGAATCATTCCTCTGTGTGGTAATCACACATATGTCGGAGGAGACCATTGTCCCACAAAGTGTGTGACATATTTGTATTCTATCTGATTTCACTTTTCTGCCTAATAATCATGCGATCAAGTACTAAGTAATATCTCACCACAATGATGAATGTGTACAGTGCTACGTTTATTTAATGTTTTGAAGGAAATTAAATGAGCCAGGTTGAAATAATATGAGATCAGGAGTCGCGATTTGCAAGATCCATATCTGTGAGAAGTTGTGCTTTGCTCTTTCTGAAAACCCACATTACAAAGTAGCAGCAAGTGACGTCAAACTTGCTGAAGTCCAGAGGACTGCAGAAGATCAACAGATGGAACCGAATTATAAAAACAGCATTTCACAACATGCAGTAAACCAACTCTTGTAGTGAATGTAAATTACCTTTATCATTACAGCAAGACCTGTGGAACTTGAGAATTAACCCCCAGAGTTAAGGTATTCCTTTACATCACAATGCTAACACCTTTAAAATATCCACCTGTGGGTGGTATAACTGTGGCAAGTCCGCCGCTCTCACCTTTTATGTGGCACTGTCCTGGAACGTCCAACAGCAGGACACTGCCCGTCACAGACTGCAAATCGGTAAAAACAAGCAAACCAGCAGACTGGCTTGTAAAAGCGTGCTCCCATTAATCTTGCTCCATCCGTGACGTCTACGAGGAGGGAAAAATATTGGCTACTGATTGGTCCAAAGTTGTTTGAGTAGATTCAGCAGGATCACCCCTCCCAAAAAGCCAGGCATAAATTAGAATAGCTCATGGCCATGAGGGTTAAGTTTAATGGCTAAATTCTACTACACTACTCCCCCATGACTCCCTTACGTCCTCGGAAGGGGCCAGGAAACTCCCCAATGGCCAGCCAAAAAGTGACGAAATGATGAAATAAATCATGATTTTATGTCAGTCGAATGAGTTGTTGTGCTTTGATAAATTGGTAAAAAGTGGCGAAGTGTAATTTATGTAATTTGTGCTTGTCTCACACACTATAAACATGATGAAGGAAAACAAAGCAGGAAAATGTGACTCTGTTGCATGATGGACACCAGTTGCATGCTTCTGGGTGCTGGGTGATGTTAATTTCCACTGAGACTCTGTTTGAGAAGAATCGAGTTGATACACTAAAAAAAAAGAAAAAAAAAACAAAAACAAAAAAAAACGGGTGCCTGAGGTCTACTCCAATCTGCATGGGGTACAACAGTGTAATGCTGAAGAAAGTAAATCTCTAAATCAGCTAGGACATTTTTGGTAAATTGATGTAAGAAGGAAGTTTTATCTGACATTTGTTTATATTAGCAAAAAATGCTAAACTTTGTGTCTGGGTCAAAAACAGGGGTTTACGATATGTCTGTTGGATCATGAAACTCTTTAAAATAATTTTTAGGAAATATGAGGAGAGCTTGAATGTTAAATAGCTCTTTTTTTCTCTGGATTCACACTTGGAAGTATTTGAGCTGTATCCTGATCTGCATATAGAGGGAGCCACCATCATGTGCACTTTGAGTGCTGCAGCCCAGCAGGGTAGGGGTGACATTCAAGTTCGCCACTTGATTTAAGCAATCAAAGACCTATCCAAACTGAACTTAATCTATTTTGGGACCTATCATTTTAAGAGAAAACAGAAAGAAAAATAGTCAGAATTTTATTTTGTGTCCTCTAACATAAAGCTGGAACAAATTTCTCAATACATGATGTGTATGGCAGACAGTAACTTGAAACTTGAAGGCAAAAGTACTTCCTTAACCCATTCCTGCTTACAATGGGACTGAGTCAACAGCTGTTTTTGGCAAGGGCTGGTGGCATTACACCCAACGCTCTTCAAGCAAAAGCTGTTGACCTGTGGCAGGTGAACATTATAGGTATCATTTGTGGTTCTTGCCAAACATGTTTCCTGTTGACTAGAAATTTTAAAAGATTTTAAAAAGTTAAATATGTGCATGGTTGAGTTGGAAGGATGCATTTGTTGATGAGGCCTCAAAGAACTTTATGGAAATTGTTGCTTGAAGCTGGGAGGACTAAAGTGGAGGAGAGGCGTATGATGTAACAGTATAGAACTTGCATATCTCGGACTAGTAAAGGATTTCACCAGTATAAACATCAGGTTGGTCTTTAATGTTTTCAATTGATTTTAATTGTAATAAAAAAGAATTTGCATGAGAATTGTACATGAGACGTGTCAAGATGATATGCCTCAGGTCAAAGCTTTCCTTGATGTAGGTTGGCCGTTTAAGCCCAACCCACATGCGGGGAAGCTTTTGATTCAGTCTTAATTCAAGCAGATAGGGTTGAGCATTTCTTTTATTTATTTCAGTAACAGTTTCCTTGGTGACTACATTATCACAAATTTGCTATAATTATTTTGCATGCAAACCTTAATCTATTTAGCTTAAGTATGTGTACCTGTCCTTTTTGCTACTAAATTTAACAATGTAATAAACTGTAAAATCTAAATTTGCATAAGTAACATTGCCAACATAATAAAGATGGCAGTTTGTGATGTAATAGAAAGCATCTGAGCATGTGCCAAAATTATTTCTCAAGAGCATCTGCTTAACTTTTGTAGCAGATCAAGATACTTTTTTAGTTTAACTTTGAGAAGTTGTTTTAAAATGGTATTATAATTCTTTAAAAGCAAAGCTCAAAATTCTCTACTAACTAGCAGTGTGCTCTTTCGTCAAAATGAAGTATTGTATTTGTGCCTTTGTGTCCAGAACCACTTCCTAGTAGTCGTTACCATATTCCGCATTCCAAACCCTTCACTCTCCATAAGCTAACCTGTGACTGTCTTACCTATATACATATGGAAGTACGATTGTCCATATTTTGCACGTTCTTCTCTAGAATTTTGACATAGGCTGTATAAGCCCAAATAAATTAAAGGGTGTTCAGTGGGTAACTGCTGAGAACATGTTTTGCAGCCTATACCTGTACATGTCTGAGTGGCGGCCCCTTGTCTAAGCTAAATATTCAGACTCAGACTCAGAATTCTTCTATTTCACCGTAATACACACATATACATAAGCATATAATATGAGATTCAATACATGTATGTAGGAGGTGAGGAGACTGCGATTAATCAGAGGAACGAAGCCATGGGAGCCACATTGCTAATAGTTAAGACTTCTTCAGCAAAGGCAACCCACATAATAACGAATAAATATGAACGTGGCAAATGATGAATTAGCTAAAATACATCAAGTTTTACTTCTTAATGCAGAGCTTAATTATTTATGAAGAAAACCTGTCAAATCAAACATAATTACTAAATTTGTATTGTACAAGTTCATATAACAACAATTTGACTTACCTCTGAACCAGTATGTAACCTTTCTAGCTGGATAGCTTATCTTAGTTGAACCACCTGCCAGTGTATAACTGAAGTTAAAACAAACTGGGGCATTGTATTCAGTCCCAGTGATTGTAAAATAAACAGATGCAGCCAGTCGTATGTTCATGACGGTTAAGGTTAAATAAGTAAGTAAGTAAGTAAGTAAGTAAGTAGCCTTTATTTCAAACTCAAGGTCCATATGATAACGTATGCAGTTACAAATATAACATTGAACTAAAAGGAACTAAAATGAAAAGGCAAGCTTCACACGAGATGTATGACAAATAAAAGATACACAAGCTAAAAGGTCAAATAGAAGTTACAGTTTTAAATACACACTAAAAAAAACAAATAAAAGTTACAAACTTTCACATTTACATATTTATAAAAACAGTCTTATGCCACTTGCGCCAGAAGATTGAGCACCATCGGTTATCGCTGTTGACTAGGTGGGCAATGAGGAGATTATCACAGCTGTTAATTCTCTTCATGAAGCTATTTACAATTTTTTGCTTGAGCTCCCCATACGATGGCACTCGATTTTGTACGAACATGCTGCTTGCTGAGCAAAATTTGGGATATCCCACAATCCGACGAAATGCGTTATTATAACATACAACAAATTTGCTCATACTACACACCGAGAACTTTACCCACAGCTGTGCTGTATAGAGGCTTGTACAGTATGAGCGAAAAAGCAAAATTTTGATGTCCATAGAGCAATAGAAAAATTTACGTTTAAGCATGTTGGCTCTGGCACAGAGAGAGCAATATTGGCGACCTATGGCGTCGTCATCTGTTACAGAAGCAGCAATGATGTGACCCACATATTTGAAACCGTTAACAAATTTAAGGTTCTCCCCAGCAAGAGTTACAGTAGGATTGACACTCAGTTTAGCATTGCCTGAAGGATTGATATACATTCTGTTTTAACAGTGTTATAGAGGATATCATGATCAGAAGCAAAGGATTCACATATGGAGATAAGGGTTCTCAGCCCTTTGACAGAGGGGCTAACCAGCACCATATCATCAGCATAACTCATATTGTTCATGGGCATACCAGCAATGTGGCAGCCAACACCACTATTAGCAAGTTTTAAATTAAGATCATCTACGTATAAATTGAACAACAGAGGGGAGATAATCCCACCCTGACGAACGCCATTTGTTACCCTGAAGTAATCAGAGGAAGCTGCACCCATGATACGAGGTATTTCTGAGTTTGAAAGCAGGTCATGAGAATTTTAGCAATAAAGATAGGCACGCCTCTGTCTAGTAATTTATGTAACAATGTCCAGTGATTGACGTGATCAAAAGCTTTCCTGGCATCTAGAAAACATGCAAATACAGGTGTGTTACAAGTCTAATAATAGTGTATAACTTCCTTCATTGTGTATATGCAGAGATCAGTTCCCAGACTTTTCTTGAAGCCGAACTGATATTCGGACGTATATAGGCATTTCTCACATCTGTAAAGTATTATGCGTTCCATTACTTTTGATAATACGGTGGCCAGAGCGATAAGTCTGTAATTGTCTTTATCAGTAATGTCACCCGCTCTGTTTTTAATGAGTGGTACCAGTGTTACTCTAGTAAGACACGGAGGTATATGACCATGTACAAGCATAGCACCAAATAGTAGAGACATGAGTATATATAGGTTGTTCCCAGCAAATTTAAGGTTCTCCGACGTTAGACCATCTGGCCCAGCAGCCTTACCATTAGACAACTGCTTAACAATGTCTGAAATTTCACATGGCGAAACATGCATATTGTTTTCAAAAGATACAGCTGTTACCTTTTGATTAACCTCATCTTTAAATTTTGTGCCCTCTACCGAGTTCAAAAGTTTTTCAAAATGGCCAGCCCCCCGGGGTCAGCCCACATGTTGGCTATGTTCTGGCAGCCAGACGAGCCGCCTACAGTGTAAGACAGCGGCAGGTTTTTATTGTTTGTCACAGAAACACCTTTCCAAAATGATTCATAGTCCTGATCCATCAGGTTTTTTGCCATGCTATCGGCTCGGTGCTGAGCCTCATTTTGTTTACAAGTGCGAAGTGCGTACTTGAACTGGGCTCGGCTAGTGCGCATGACCTCAAACAGTGAAGTAGAGAGGTTCTTGATTGAAGGATCACCTTACAGGCAGCATTCCTTTGTGGAGTCCCAGCTCAAATACTTTATTTTACCAGTCATCGGAAACCACCTTTTTAGCTCTGCTGACCTAAATGTGGTAAACTACCAAACAAGACAAGTTTGTGATCACGCAGGAAAGTTCTGTTGCTATAGGTCTACCCATTATATCTGGGATTAAGGTTATGAACGTCAAATTTTGGTTGAAAAAAAAATAAATACCATAAGTGAAACCTTAAGTATACATGTTGATGTCCAGAAGTTTGAAAGAAAGTTCATTCTTTTCATAAGTGTTGAAAAAGTGCATCAAGACATACAATGCTCAACTTTGTCATGGTTAATGTGGACCAGAGTTAATGTGCTCGTAACAGACATAGCAATACTAGACTCACACTCCTTATAGACCAACCTTTCGTTCAAGTACCAGCATACTTACAGTTCCAGAAACAAGCCCCCCCCCTCCAAAAAAAACTGAAGTCAACAGCTTTCCTAGGCATACTTTGGGCATACGACGAAAGTTTCTGACTCGGTCTAAAGTTGGCACAGAAGGAGTTAACAAAAAGAGAAACTGCTAGTACCTTGAAGTAGAGAGGTTCTTGATTGAAGGATCACCTTACAGGCAGCATTACTTTGTGGAGTCCCAGCTCAAATACTTTATTTTACCAGTCATCAGAAACCACCTTTTTAGCTCTGCTGACCTAAGGTCGCAGAGCTTATACGATCTCTCATGTCCGTTCGTTAGTCCATAAACTTTTGGGTTGTGAGTGTGATACCGTCCACTGTTTTCAAATTTGCCAAATTTAACTTTTAGGACTCATAGGGTGTATGAAAATCTAGGTCCATTTCAATATTGGTTTAAACATATTTTTATGAAGGCAAACAATTTTGTTCATCAAATGATATGTAGTAATTGGGAAAAGGGCAGTGTCCTATGTTAATCCCTCTTGCAGAAAAGGGAACGGCATATAAACAGGACATAACGTGAACCACGCGTTACATGAACGGCCAATGTTCAAAGTTGTTCAGTCATGCAACAGGAACAAGGTAAAGAAGACATACACAGCGGACAAAAGACAGATAGAGGGGCATACTGCAGATAATTTTTATCCATTAATTTATATTCATTAAAATTGTAAGTAGAAATACTTATATATACAGTTAAGCCTGTCTAAAACTTAACAGCCAAATGCATTTTTGTTACAAAGTGTTGTACTAGGGTTTGTAAAGGTTGTGAAAGGTTTGCGAAAGGTTGACAAAGGGTTTGTAAAAGGTTGGCAAAAGGTTGACAAAGGATTTAAACGGTTGCAAACCATTTCAACATTTTGATCAATAAGTTTGAGAAATGTGTGAAATGGTGGTTAACCATTAGAGAAAGGTTTAAAAGGGGTTTAATGCAACAAGAGGAAATGGTTTTGAAAGTGTTAGGAATGGTTTTGAAAAAAGTTTGCCTTTGACTCAAAATGTGGGGAAAAGGTTGATGCGTTTGGTGACTGTTAAGTCCAACGCGGGCTTAACTGTGTTCTGAAAAACGTACATTAATTTATCCAATACCTTTTGGTGAAAAACGAAAAAACATAATGATATATTCTTGAACGACCAAAAAAAATTGAAAATTTTCTGAATGTATACACACTGGAGAGCCATATAAAACTGTAAAGAAAAAGGAGCATATTTTGAGACAATTGCGACAGAAGAGTTAGAAAAACGTTTTTACCATGGTTGAATGATGAAATCAAAGAAGACATAAAAATGAAACATCATTTTTTAAATAAGTTTCATAGCAAAGGCTTACAAATATTCTAGGAGTTCTTCAAACATTTACGTAACATGGTAGCTAACTCCCTAAGAATTGCTAAACGAGACTATTATACAGGACTCGGAGAATAAATGCAAGCCCAAGCTCATGTGGAAATGTCTAAAAAACCTTCTCCCAGGGAAGGCAAAATCAACCCCCGCATGGATTACTCATTGATGGACAAATTTTAAATGATCGTATGTCCATGGCAAATGCCTTCAATGAATTCTTCACTTCTGCAGGCCATAACCTTGCTGAACAAATACCAACTACACACAGTCATGTCGACGTGATCAATATTCTCAACCAAACATCTCAGCCTTCAAATTTCCCGCTATCACTACAGAGGTTGTAAGAAAGCAACTGGAATGCTTGCCTGAAAACAAGGCAATGGGCCTGGACAAGCTTTCTGAAAAGCTTCTCCAAGCTGCAACGCCTGTCATTTGTAATCCTTTGACTTTCATTATGAATTTATCTCTCCAAAGTGGTAAATTTGTCACGGAATGGAAATTTGCAAAAGTATTACCCATACATAAATCAGATCCCCGTACTGACAGAAATAATTATAGACCAACATCTATTTTTGCCAATAGTCTCCAAAATTCTGGAAAGATTTGTTTACAAATCTTTCACAGTGTTCTTGGATCAAAATAACCTAGTCACATGTGAACAATCTGGTTTCCGCAAAATGTATTCGACCGTTACTGCTGTTCTTAATGTTACTGATCGATGGCTTGAAAATAGTGATAAAGAATTATGTCTCCCGGTGGAAGCCGGGGGACATATTGTTTTAGTGCCCGTTTCTTCCGCTTCTTCTTCTTCTGCTTGTTGTTGTTGTTGTTGTTGTTGTTGTTGTTGTTGTTCAGGTTCTTCAACACCTGGTTTCCGTGCGATAAGTCTTGAAGGGCTTGACGGAATTTGATGAAAATTGGTAGGATTATGTATCTAGGCAAGACCTAGGTTGGGATTGTATTTGGGTGACCTTGACCTAATTTTCAAGGTCACAGGGTCACTTATGTGAAATTGGTTTCCGTGCGATAAGTCTTGAAGAACTTGATGCAATTTGATGAAACATAGTAGGATTATGTATCTAGGCAAGACTTAGGTTGGGATTGTATTTGGGTGACCTTGACTTAATTTTTAAGGTCACAGGGTCACTTATGTGAAATTGGTTTCCGTTCGATAAGTCATGAAGAACAGGATGGAATTTGATGAAACTTGGTAGGATTATGTATCTTGGCAAGACGTAGGTTGGGATTGTATTTGGATGACCTTGAGCGAATTCTCAAGGTCACAGGGTCACTTATGTGAAATTGGTTTCCGTTCGATAAGTCATGAAGAACAGGATGGAATTTGATGAAACTTGGTAGGATTATGAACCTTGGCAAGACCTAGATGGGATTGTATTTGAATGATCTTGACCGAATTCTCAAGGTCACAGGGTCACTTATGTGAAATTGGTTTCCGTGCGATAAGTCTTGAAGGACTTGACAGAATTTGATGAAACTTGGTAGGATTATGTATCTAGCCAAGACCAAGGTTGAGATTGTATTTGGGTGACCATGACCTAATTTTGAAGGTCACAGGGTTATTTATGTGAAATTGGTTTCTCTGCAATAAGTCTTGAAGAACTTGATGAGAATTGCTAGAGTAATGTATCTAGGTGAGAGCTAAAATAGGATTGTAATTTTCAAGCAAACTTGGTCATTTGTAATTTTTATCACCTGTAGCTTATTCAGAGACGTCAGTGTTCCTCCGGGAGACATTTGATTTTCTGTTGGAAAATCAGTCTGTTCTAGTTAGTAACTGTTGTCGTCTTTATTGACCTATGCAAAGCGTGTGACACGGTGGATATAGGCCTCCTCCTTAAATAAGCTCTCAGCTTTCAGTGTAACATCCACTGAAAAAGATTGGTTTCAAAGTTATCTAACCGGTCGCATACAGTCTGTGGCAATAGGTGGACAAACATCTGCACCCCGACCTGTCACTATTGGTGTGCCACAGAGGTCGATTCTAGGACCCCTCTTGTTTGTGTTATATTTAAAGGACTTAGCTAGCCTAACTGACAAATTTCTTTCGACTCTATATGGGGATGATACTGAAATTGAACATGCTTGTGATCCCAAACAGTATCACATCCTATAAAGCACCGTAAATAACGACTTAAAAAGACTAAAATGTATTTAAGTGAAAACTGGCTTAGTGTCAATATTGACAAGTGCCAGTTTATGCTGATCGGGACATACCAGTCTCTACATAAAATACCCGAGCTGAATCTTCATATTGATGATCAACATGTGCAACAAGTTAGCTCGGCGAAATATTTTGGAATGCACATTGATTAAAACCTGAAATGGGATCTTCACATTGATCACATATTGTTAAAAATATCTGCTAAAATTGCAATTTTGCGATCCCTGAGGAATATTGTACCAGTGGAGACACTCAAACTTCTCTACAATGATATAGTACAACCGCATTTTGATTACGCTGATGTAGTATATGATAGTGGTTTAAAAACAGATCTTGACAGACCCCAGAAACTTCAAAACAGAGCTGCAAGATTAATCTTGGGGTTGTCACTTAAAACTAGCAGAAATGACATGTTTAAATAGCTGGGGTGGTTATCACTTCACAATAGTTGTAAAATGCATAAATGTATAATGCTCTTCAAATGTTTAAATGTCCTGGCCCCCAATTACTTAACTGAAAAATTCAAACTCATTAGTGACTTCCATTCTTACAATACAAGAAATGCCAGAGACATAGTAATCGAGAAAAACACAAAAACAATATTTTAACAGTTGTTTTTGAATATCAAGTACCAAACTTTGGAATGAACTCCCACAAGACTTAAAAACCTGCTCGACAATTGGATCATTTAAGAACAAAGTGTTTAACTATTATTTGGCAAAGGTACAGTTTTAGCAACTGACGGTCCTTTTACCACTCTACAGACTATATTCATTATATTGTATCTCTAGTTACAATTTGTATATTTTAGTTTTTGTATTATATATATTTTATATTGTCGTATTTGAATGTATGAACATGTGTGAGCGATTCGGCTACCAAAAATAGTACTTGCGCTAAGTGTTGTATTTGTGTCTTTTTGCCCAGAACCACTTCCTAGTAGTCAATATCCTATTCCGCAGTTCGAACTCTTTACTCTCCATAAGCTAACCTGTCCCTGTCTAACCTGTATATATGGAATTACTATTGTCTATATTGCACACGTTCCTCTGTAAAATTTTGACATAGGCTGTATCAGCCCAAATAAATTAAAGGGTCTTCAGCGGGTAACTACTCAACATGTTTCGGAGCCTTTTACCCGTACACGTCTCTCTGAGTAGCGGCTCCTTGCCTAAGCTAAATATTCAGCAAAGACAACCCACATAATAATGAATAAATATGAACGTGGCAATTGATGAATTAGCTAAATATGTGAAGTTTTGCTTGTAAATGCAGAGCTTCATATCAAAGAAGAATACCTGTCTAACAAACCATAATTACCAAATTTTCATAGTACAGGTTCAGATAAGAACAATTTGACTTACCCCTGAACCAAAATGTACCCTTTCTAGCTGGACAGCTTTTCCTAGTTAAACCATCCGCCAATGTTTAACTGAAGTGGAAACAAGCTGGGGCATTATATTCAGTCCCAGTGATTGTAAAATAAACAGTTGCAGCTAGACCACCTTTACAAACCAAGGAAAATCCTAACAAGGACTGCAACAATGTACATCCTGTACCAGAGATGTAAAACAAACTCCATGATGACACCTACTCCTCAAACGGTGTGTCACCGAATTAAAATAAAATTTTTGACTTGACTTTTGACTTGTATGAAGTTCTGAATGTGCCACAATATACAGTGGGCACAAGAAAAATTTGTGTCATACATATTCACAAGCTGCACCGCACTTGCACGCAGGATTTATTCTCACACAAATTAAAACAAGATGGGGGTTCAACTGACTGCTGCCCAAGCATAAACGGGTATGTAAAATTGGAACATATCTGTCTAAAATTAAGCAATACGAGACATGCATATTTATTTCCCGCCACAACTGCATACCTGATTGGCTGGTCTCACTTGGTGAGATACGAGTCCATACCTGTAGGGACAAGAGGGATATTACTACTACAGAGAACTTATTAAAGGCAGATGGAAGTTTTTTTATATATGACTTGGGAAGTACTAGATGAATACCAGTTTGGCATTTGTGAACTTAGATCTCACAAACCCCCCCCCCCCCCACACACACACGTTAGTTTTGTGAAAAATGAGCATATGGCCCTGTCTGTGACAGTGATGTGACCTGTATGTCCCCTGTGATCACCTGGCATACAATCTGTACTTTGTGGCGTGAAATTAATATGCATACGTCATATTGTGATGGCTGATTCTGCCGAGAAGAGAGTTTAACTTAAGCAAGAAGGGTAGAGGGCCCTCTACCCTACTTGGTTTTAGGAAGATTTAACTAGGAAAGATGATTTTGCTGCATAGCAAATCAGTGTGTGTGTCTTCAAAGCATATTGGTAGGGCAATGTACAACTATTCCATCACACAGGAGTAGAAGAAGTTGGAATGGCATCTCTTTCCATAAAAGCGTAGAAGTTACTCAAGATTTAAAATTTCTAATGGTGCTATTTTGCATAATTTAAATTGCTACAACTTTTATTTTAAGTCAGTAGGGACGCAATGGTCAACAACCCTCTAGTTGAAGTTGGAATGACATCTCTATCCATAATATTGTTGATGATATTCAAGATTGAAAATTTCAAATACCGCTAATTAGCTAATTTAAATTGCAACAACTTTTGCTTTAGATTCATTACATGCACAATGGTCAATAAACCCCTAGTAGAAGTTAAAATGACATTTCTATCTGTAATAGTTTTGAAGATATTCAAGTTTTAAAATTTCCAATTCTGCTAATTAGCATAACTTAAATTGCTACAACTTTTGTTTTAAATTCATTACATGCGCAAATGACTTTTGACCTCCAGTTGACCTCTACCTGAAGTGAACCTTGACCTCAAAAATGACATTTTGGGTTAAAATTGATCTTTGACCTTGACATGACCTTTGCATGACCTTGACATTTGAAATGCTAATTAGCATAATTTAAAACTTTTGTTTTAAATTCATAAGATGTACAGTGGTCAATAACCCTCTAGAAGAAGTTGGAATGACATCTTTATCTAATATACTTTTGAAGATGTTCAAGATTTAAAATTTCAAATACCTCTAATTTGCATAATTTTAATAATCTTCATTCCTTTGTATAAAACAGTCAAACACCTTGTATGGAGGTACAATCATGCCAAGTTTCGAGTTTCTATGTATAATAGTGTTCGAGAAAAGTATCGTACAAATTTGCTGGTAAAGAAGAAATAAATAAATGGATAGATAGATAGATAGATAGATAGATAGATAGATAGATAGATAGATAGATAGATAGATAGATAGATAGATAGAAAGATAGATAGATAGATAGATAGATAGATAGATAGATAGATAGATAGATAGATAGCAAGCAAGCAAGAAAGAAAGAAAGAAAAGTGTTGACACACACACACTTTAACTAGGAAAGATGATTTGCTGCATAGCAAATCAGTGTGTGTCTTCAAAGCATATTGGTATGGTAATTCTGCTAATTAGCATAATTTAAATTGGTACAACTTTTGTTTTAAATTCATTAGATGCACACTGGTCAATACCCCCCTAGTAGAAGTTGGAATGACATCTTCATCTATTAAACTTTTGAAGATATTCAAGATCTAAAATTTCAAATGCCCCTAATTTGCATAATTTTAAACATCTTCATTCCTATGTATAAAGCGGCCAAACTCCTTGTATGGAGGTACATTGTTGAATGAGTTGAATTGAATTTTATTAATCCAGCAAGAACATTCAAATATACACAGTGTATATTGGGGATAGAAACTCTGGTGAGCTTATAATATCCCCATCCATATGTAAATCTATATAATTATAATATATACCAGATGGCATTATACACATCAAAGATCATTAAGAATACAATCAGTCAATTAGTTGTATTAAGAAACAACACAAATTTCAACTTCTTTTTAAATGAAGACAAACAAGGTACCTTTCTCAAATCTTGAGGAATATTATTCCAAACTATTGGACCATGGTACTTGATTCAAAATTTACAAACATTTGTTCGGTATCTAGGGATATATAGATCTTCCCTGTACCGGGTAGAATAATAATTAACATCAAAATTAAAATGAAAAACATTCTTGAAGATATTTGGCATCAGGTTATGAATCGCCTTATAAACAAAGATAGAAGTCATGTAGATATTAATTTGTTCAAATTTTAATATCTTGAGGCTTGAAAAAATAGGATCTGTGTGGGCGTTATAAGTAGAAAAATTGATAATTCGCACTAATTTCTTCTGAAGTACAACAATTTGATTTAGGCTTGTGGCATAAATAGAAGCCAGGATGTATTGCAGTAGATAAAGTAAGGATATGCCAAACTAAAATACTGAGACAATATATTTTTCCCAAATTTCCACCTTAATTTTTTGAAAATACCTACAATTTTGCTCAGTTTATTACAAGTTTGTGAGATGTGATATTTCCAATTCAAATTTTTGTCTGACCAAATGCCTAGGAATTTACAGTGTGTTACCTGTTGTAATTCTGTATCATTGACTTTTATTTGTAAAGAATGATGGCTCATTGAATGATTCCTTCTGTGGAAGAAAATGAAATTAGTTTTTTCTATATTGACAGATAGTCTGTTTGAGTTGAACCACTTAATAGCAAATCCCAAAGACATATTAATGTTGTTTTCCAATATATCTAGATCGTGACCAGTAATAATGAGACTAGTATCATCTGCAAATAGTAAAGAAAAATGTCTTGTGACACAGTACCAAGATCATTAATGTATAACAAGAAGACAAGCGGGCCAAGTATTGAGCCTTGTGGTACGCCACATGTGATTTTCATACGTGGTGATTCAGTGTTTTGGACAGAAACAAATTGTTCTCTATTAGCGATATAACTTACGAACCACTGAAGAGGCAGTCCTCTAACACCGTAGTGGGACAATTTTGAGAAAAGAATAGTATGATTAACGGTATCAAAAGCCTTGGACAGATCCAGAAAAATACTGACAGTAAAATGCCTTCTGTCCAGGGCTTCTGATACCTCATTGACTTAGTAATTTACCGCCATTTCAGTACCATATCCTTGGCGAAATCCAAACTTAAAGTCATACAAAATATGATGTTTTTCGAAGTATCCAATAAATTGTTTATTAAGTACTTTTTCAAATATTTTGGAAAAGAATGGTAGCACAGAAATTGGTCGGTAATTTGTAAACAATTCAGGATCTCCCTTCTTATATAAGGGGATAACCTTGGCTATTTTAAGAACATCAGGGAAGACACCTGTTGATAGAGGCAAGTTTATAATATATGTTAGAGGTTTAAGAATGCCAGCAGAAACATGTTTGACAGCTTCAGGATCAATTTCATGCCATCCTGGTGAAGAATTACGTAAAGAATGAATTATAACTCGTACATCATCTTCCACAATCGGGTGAAAATAAAGTGAGCATGGATAATTTCGTTTCAGGTAGGATGAAGAGTTTCCATTGGTAGTGGAAATTGATTTTGCGCGATTTGGTCCGGCATTGATGAAAAAATTATTAAAGTTTGTAGCAATGTCTTTATTATCCGATATGTATGTACCATGATATTTAAATTTAGCATTTACTTTATTTTGTTTGTTTTTACCTATAATATTTATAACTTGCCATAATTTGTTTAAATTGTGTTTGTTGTTATCAACAAAAGTGACACAATGTTGTTTTTCAGCGATACGCAGTAAATGATTGAGTTTATTTCGATATCTTTTATATTTTTCAAATTTTTTATTAACATGGGATTTTGAATGACGATGAACAAAGTAAAGTTTGTTTTTACTTCCTATTGATTTTATCAATCCAAAAGTCAACCATGGTTTATTAGATTTATATTTAGATTTTATTAATTTGGTTGGAATTGATTCATTGAATAGATCCAGAAAGTTATGGACAAAGGAAGTCATCGCTATATTTACATCATTTGGATGCCAAGTTTGCCAATCATGTGATTCAACTTTAAACTTGAGATTTCTAAGAGTTTTCCGTTGACTATTCGTTTGTAGACAGGAATAGAAAGGTTATTATGAGGTTTATTATTATTTATATGGAAGATGGGTAAGTGATCCGAAATATCAGTGAATAAAATACGTTTTTTTAACAACAGAAAAGTATATATCATTGATAAAGATATTATCAATAATGGTTGCCGATGTTTCTGTAATTCTTGTAGGTCTATTGACAGAGGGTATAAATGAGTTACTATACATGATATCCATAAATTTACAGGTTCCTGTGTGCTGATTTGGATTCAGGATATTGATGTTAAAGTCACCCATGATGTAGCACTTCTTCTTATCAACCTTGATAATGTTTAACAGATTTTCAAGGGACTCATTGAAAACTTCTAAGTTAGTACCAGGGGGTCTATATATGAGGCCAACAATTTAGTTGTCTTTAGAATTGTTTACATCAGTGACAATTTCTATAAAAAGTGTCTCTAGTGTGTCATTAAAGACACTGATATCCTCACGTAGTACATACTGTAGATTTTCATCTAGAAACAGAGAGACACCTCCACCTGTGCGATCCGTACAGAACTTCATAACATGATTATAACCAGGTAAATTATATAAATCATGATTAGTGTTATTCAGCCATGTTTCAGAAATACCTATAATGTGAAATCGGTGTCTTAAAATGTTTAGAAAAGATTCCAATTCATGAGAATGAGCAGGGAGACTCCGGATATTCAGGTGAAAGAGTGATAAATAGGTGGAATCCACGCCAAAAGTATCGATCATATTGTGAAAACTGTCCTCTGTGAAATACTGATTGTTACATATGTTATTGATGACTTGTGGCTGATTGAAAAAGTTCATGTCAGGATCACATTCATAGATAGGAAGTGAGGTAGATTTATCATTACTCTCAAACGGGACGAAAATTTTACTGTTCAGGGATGCAAAATTGATTTTGGTATGAGTAAACCACATTTCAGATAGATAATTCAAGTATGAGTCATCGTCATCTTCACGGTTAATGGGAAACTCATTTTGTAAATACAGAGGACAAAGCCATGACTGATCTGTATGGTTAATTTCAGGGATACACTTAATGTGATAATGTTTCAAGCAAGACACACAGCTGATTTGATTATGATTTGAAATATTTACCTTTTTGTTACACGTAGCACAATTGATCATGGAGTAGGAGATAAAAAGAAAGTAACATTTAATTCAGATGGTGCGGGCTGCCTCCTTCCCCACATAACAGCAATGTAATAAGTGTACCTTTCTACCATGTAAAATATGAACAAAGGTGACAAAAATGGTCCAAGTAAAAGGTATAGAAGACAATATATGAAAATAGTCATAAATCCCAATTTTGTCAAATATTTGTCGCTGGTGATTAACATGACTAGAAATAAAAGAAGTTGACAATGTATTGATTTGTTATACCGCTGGAAGTAAACGTTGGAATACTTATAATGTGTACATAGTGCTGAGAAAAACACACTGCTTGATGTGAACAACAAAACCAAAGAAAAAAGACTAGGAAAGATGATTTGCTGCATAGCAAATCAGTGTGTGTGTCTTCAAAGCATATTGGTATGGCAATATACAACTATTCCATTACACAGGAGTTCAAGTTGGAATGGGATCTCTATCTATTATAGCTTTGAAGTTATTCAAGATTTAAAATTTCTAATGGTGCTATTTAGCATAATTTAAATTGCTACAACTTTTATTTCTTAATTCATTAGGTGTGCAATGGTCAACAACCCCCTAGTAGAAGTTGGAGTGACATCTCTATCTATTATAGCGTTGAAGATATTCAGGATTGAAAATTTCAAATGCCCCTAATTTGCATAATTGTAAACATCTTCATTTTTGTGTATAAGCAGTCTAACTCCTTGTATGGAGGTACAATCATGCCAAGTTTGGAGTTTCTATGCATAATAATGTCCGAGAAAAGTGTCGGACAAATTTGCTGGTATAGAAGAAAGAGAGAAAGAAAGAAATAAAGAAAGAAAGAAAGGAAGAAAGAAAGAAAGAAAGAAAGAAAGAAAGAAAGAAAGAAAGAGAAAGAAAGAAAGAATGAAACTGGAAAAGAAGATTTGCTTGAAAGCAAATCTGTCTGTGAGCCTTCAAAAGTTGTAAATATTAAGTGCTACAACTTTTATTCTTTGGTACTTCAAATTCCATTAAGCTTATGGCTGCATGCAAATTTCAAAGTCCAAATGACCTTGACCTTTGACCTTTGGAGTTTCTATGTATAATAGTGTCCGAGAAAAGTGTCGGACAAATTTGCTGGTAAAGAAAGAAAGAAAGAAAGAAAGAAAGAAAGAAAGAAAGAAAACTTCTACTAGGGGGTTGTTGCCTGGAAGAAAGCCAACACCAAAAGTGGCGTTTGACCTTGAAATGACCTTTGACCTTGAGATGACCTCTACGTGAGGTGAACCTTGACCTCAAAAATGACATTTTGGCTCAAAATTGACCTTTGACCTTGACATGACCTTTGACCTTGACATGACCTTGACATTTGAGATGACCTTTACCTTGCTATGATCGAACTCCTATACACTCCGAACCACATCTACATAAGATATTGAAGATTTAAAACTTTTATTAGCTCTCATTTGCATAATTTTAATCATTATAAAAAGGCCAAACTTCATCTGCAGAAGTATAATTGTGCCAAGTTTGGAGTTTCTACGTGCAATACTTTTCAAATGAAATGTCGGACAAATTTGCCTGTAAAGAAAGAAAGAAAGAAAGAAAGAAAGAAAGAAAGAAAGAACTAGAAAAGAAGATTTGCTTCAAAGCAAATCTGTCTGTGTGCCTTCAAAAGTTGTAAATATTAAATGCTACAGTTTTTATCCTCTGGTACTTCACATCACTTTAAGCCTATGCCTGGATGCAAATTTCAAAGTCCAAATGATCTTGACCTTTGACCCTTGACCTTTAAAGGTCAGATGTAAGTTGCACAGTGTTACAATACCCACAATTTAAGCCAAACATGAACCAAATCGGATGAAAATTGACCAAGTTTTGACAAGATGAAACTTTCAAAGGGCCAAATGACCTTGACCTTTGCCCTTTTGAGGTAACATGTTCTATAAAAATGTAAAGTGTTGCAATACCTACAATTTGAGTCTAACATGATTATAATTGGATGGAATTTGGCCAAGTTATGGCTGGACGAAACTTTCGAAGGTCCAAATGACCTTGACCTTTGACCTTCAGAGGTCACATGTAAGTTTCAAAAATGTGCAGTGTACAATAGCTACAGTTTGAGCCCAACATGATCAAAATTGGATAAAAATTGACCAAGTTATGGCAAGAAGAAAGCAACCATCAAAAGTAGCCTCTGAGTTTGAAATGACCTTTGACCTTGAGATGACCTCTACCTGAAGTAAACCTTGACCTCAAAAATGACATTTTGGCTTTAAATTGACCTTTGACCTTGACATGACCTTGACATTTGAGATGACCTTTACCAGGCTATGATCGAATTCCTATACACTCGAAACCACATCTACTACAGTACATAAGATATTGAAGATTTAAAACTTTATTTAGCCCTCATTTGCATAATTTTGAAAAGCATGACCTCTCATTATAAAAAGGCCAGACTTCATCCATAGAAGTATAATTGTGCCAGGTTTGGAGTTTCTACTTTTAATACTTTTCAAATGAAATGTCGGACAAATTTGCTTGTAAAGTAATAAAGAAAGAAAGAAAGAAGAAAGGAAAGAGAGAAAGAAAGAAAGAAGAAAGAAGAAAGGAAAGAAAGAAAGAATTCTTAGAAAAACAGTATGTCTTTGTTGGCACACAGACATAAATAAATAAATGAATAAAGAAAGAAAGAAAGAAAGAAAGAAAGAAAGAAAGAAAGAAAGAAAAAGAAAGAAAGAAAGAATTCCTAGAAAAACAGTATATAGCTGTTGGCAACAGACATAATAAAGAACTTGAGGAAAAACAGGAAAGTGTGTTGTGAAGCACACACTTTAATAAGCATGGCCCAGCTGTGTTTGGGTTGATACTTTGTGCAATACTATGGTGAGTACTACAGGTTGGGACCAGCGAGTTTACATGAAGTAGGAAGTGGTGCCCCCTGGTGTTACTTCTGAAAAAATTGAAGAACAAAGGGTTGCTCCTTTTTCCACTAGAGGGCGAATATGTATCATTCCAATTTTAGACTTAAGCTGCATTGCAAACAACCAAGTTTCAACAGTATAAATAAAAAATTATACTTTGGTGTAGTATCATAAGATAAAATTGCCCAAATTCATTTTCGATCTTGGCCGAGAAAAAAAAGGGAAAAGTAGAGCCACGTGATCTGTTCCAAGTCACATTCTCTTGCCTTGCCGCCCATCCGAGATGACGTGTGGGAAGTTGAGCTGCATACACATTCCCTTTGGCTTTCTGTGTGTTTTACAGGTGGGTAGAAAAAAACGACTCCTGCATCATTTCCAATTGTCATACCTGTTGGCCAGATTCAAATTGAAAACTCATGAAGTGTTAATTAGATTATAGGCAAGTCCATGAAGAGTGAATCAAGCCCACACACATTCAGTTGCCAATGTGAGGCCATGCTGGTATTCAATCACGTGGCCATGATCCCAAAGGGCCCCAAAACATGATGCAGGGTTTTATTCCATTTGTATGTAGTTTCTAGGCGTCTGATTGCTTAATAGCCATGAAATGCCTGCTGCACCTAATTGAAATTATGGTATTACCCACATGGGGTAGTAATACCATGCGACACCTAGTGGCTAAAGTGAAAACGGCTCTGAGGAGAAGACGACAAAATGGGTCACACTAATCACAGGAAGGCACAGGAATGTACAGTAACTGTAAGGCAGCGGTATGCACCGGAAGGCACAGGAATCCACCAGCATGCGCCCAGGAAGGCACCGGAAGGCTCTTTTTATAACAGGAAGGCTTCTCTACAAGATCTAAAAACAGCTTTTTATCGGTATTAGAGGAGACCCAAAATATAGGGAAGGGGCACTGACAATAAATGGGTCAAAATCTCACTATGTGGGAATTTTGTCCCAACAAACAAATCAAACCGACAAACTGTGATATTGGTTTTGTTTAAACAAGAGTTATTGTTTTACATGGAATTTAGGTCTCAGTTTAAATTATGCTGGGAAAGTTTACCACTACTTGCCTTCCATTGTCTAAATAGCATTACCCGTTTTATCACAATATAAGGGTATTTTCTGTTTACTTCAGTTGCTGAGTTGAGTCCCCCATTGGAATAGTGTGTTGGTTGACCAGGCCCTAGGAATATAAGCAATAATATAAACTCTGTTGGTATCAAAAACATACTGTTTGTGGTGTGTACACAATATTACATAGCGAATTTGGGGATATAGCATATGCCAAATTTCCCGTTTAATTTCTGGCCAGAGTGAGATTTTAACCCAAACAAGAAAACAGTTCCATGGTGTGTTAGGAATTTTAATGTCATTAGACCAGAGAAACCAAAGTAGACAGGAGAATTTGCTTAACAGCAAATTTGTCCGTACCTTCAAAATGAGAATTATATTACATTCAACAGGTGTACCTAAACCATGTAATTTGGTAGTAAAAGTTGGAATGGCATCTCTTAAAAGTATTTGGAGTAACTTTAAAATTTCAATTTTACGTACATGTCTAATTTGCATTAAAATGCTACGATTTTGGCTCATTGCTCATAGGATATGGCCAGGTAACAAACTTCTCAATTTAAGTAGGAATGGCTTCTCTATAATAGTTTTAAATTTATTCAAGGTTTAATGTTCTGTATTTGCCTAATTTGCG
The DNA here is from genome assembly GCA_964020975.1 of Hermodice carunculata. Lineage (NCBI taxonomy): Eukaryota > Metazoa > Annelida > Polychaeta > Eunicida > Amphinomidae > Hermodice > Hermodice carunculata. Next base: position 563,225 of record CAXHWN010001720.1, read on the forward strand.
TAAATGAAATGCCAAAACTTTGTTTCATGGCGCAATGGATACGAATATATCACAGGCCTGTAAATTGTAGTTGGAATGAGACCTATATCTGTAATCTGTCAATTCAAGTTATATAATAGTTTTAAAGCTATTCCTGAGAGCCCGCGGTGCTTTCCTGTGGATTACGGTGGCTTCCTGTTAATTCCTGGGAGCCGTCCGGTGCTTTCCTGGGATAGTGCCGGTGGATTCCGGTGGATTTTTGTGCCTTCCTGTGATTAGTGTTACCGGACAAAATGGCAGAAGAGGCGCCTTCGTCTGCCAATAAAAGGCGCTTCATGATTGGAAAGATCCCTAATAAGTTAGAAACTACATAAAAATGGAATGCGTATTACAGCGTGCATCTCCGACGAAGGGAATTGGTATTACCCTGGCGCCTCGGGTAATACCAGCTCCCTTCGTGGGAGATGCTCACTTTATTTGGGTCTTTCAGATAAAGTGTAATATTTTTGTCACAGGACACTCAATTTTCAAACTATCTATATTGAGATTTCTCCACCTGTATAATGTTTGCTGGTTTCTCGAGTAAACATTTCTATGTATTAGAAGATAGTTCATTGGAAACTTGCTTCAGAATCCGGCTTTTAATTGTAGGGCACATTAATGTGATGGCCGTTGTGTTGACATAAAGTAGTGTAAATTTTACAATAAACTTGAGTAAAATATGAAATGTAATATATCATTCCAATATTTAACCCTACAGATCCATATAATGTAAAAAAGAGATTTAGGCTCATGCTATACTTTAAGAAATTGTCTACTCAATGAAGGACATTTCAAAGGTTGAGAGGACAGGTTTAAAACCACCAGTTGCCTTTTATGTGTGACTGCCTGTTTCAAATCAGGAATGAAATTTGTTTCTTCAAATTGGTATTGGAAAATAAATGTTGATGCTTTGGTAACTCTGGAATCTTCTTGCTGTTATTGTTGGGTTTGAAATTTATGAACACGGGTCATGTTTTTTTTAAAAACTATTTCATGGACAGACCCTCAGCTACGAGAGTGTATCCCCTTGTCATATATATCAATGTGGGACACTTTCTCATGGGCACACCATCAGCTATGAGAATGTGTCTCCTTATCAAATATGTCGGGGGGGGGAGGGGGCATTTTATATATCCTGACTTTAAGCTATGAGAATGTGTCCCCCCCCCCCAATATTTATCACAGAAGAACAACTGATCATTCCCACAACTTGACAATGTGTTCCCATATATTTCCTCTAGGGGGACACTTTCTCATGGCCAGACCTTTGGCAATGAGAATATGTCCCCTGGTCATTTAGAGCTAGGGAGATGCTTTCCCATGGGTTAGACCGTCAGCTATGAAAATATAATAATGTATACCCTCATCATGCACATATGTGTGGGTTTTGCGTGTGTGTGGAGTTTTTCATGAGCAGATTCATGACTATAAGAATGGGTCTACTAGTCTTGCATGTCTAGGCAGGACACTTTTTCATGGGCAGACGTTCAGCTATGAGATTGTGTTACCTTATGGTATATGTTGAGGTAGGACTCTTTTTCATGGGCAAACGTCTAGGTGTTGGAATGTGTCCCCTTGTCACAGGTCTTGGGAGCAAATTCTCAGGGCGTAACGCTAAGCTGTCTTCCTTTTCAAATATCTCGGAGGACATTTTCTTGTGGGGAAATCTTCAACTATGAGAATGTATCACCTTCTCGTGTATGTATGTATGTATATATATATATATATATGTGTGTGTGTGTGTGTGTATATGTATGTATGTATATGTATATGCCTTTTTAATGAGTACAGTGAAACCTTTCTGAGTGAACACCTCTGATTAAAGAACACCTCCAATTAGTGAACACTTTTTTTGGCCCCTTTTTAGCTCAGCTGACTTGTCGGTCAGCTGAGCTTTTGCGAGGGTCTGTCTGTCCACAATTCACATTTTCGACTTCTTCTCAAAAATCGTTGGCCAGATCCACTTCAAACTTGGTGGGGATGTGCCTTGGGTAGGTCTCTACCAAGTTTGTTCAAATGGTCACGGTCCAGTGAATTTTGGATTATAAATGAATGTTTTTGTTATTTTTTGGGTAAATCTTAAAAAATCTTCTTCTCCGAAACCGCTCACCCAATTGATTTGATATCACACAGGAACGCTCCCTAGGACTCTTAGTTCTTAAATTGTTCACCAGGTGGCGCTGCAATTTTTTTTTTTCATGAATTTTTGTGTGTTATATCTATTTTCAACTTCTTCTCCAGAACAGTCTCTCAGATTAAGCTGAAACATGGTAGCTATGTTCCTTGTAGAAGGGTCAAACAAAGTTGTTCACTATTTGGGAATTCTGAAGATTCCTGATTTTTAACAATTTTTTCAATTCGGGTACTTATCGCGCAATGCAGCTTTCCTATTGATTACTATGCAAGTCAATGGACATTCTAATGCTAATTTACATTTTCGACTTCTCCTCCAAACCCGTCCTCCAGATTAACTTCAAACTTGGTGGCAATGTACTTTGGGTAGGTTTCTACGATGTTTGTTCAAATGGTCATGCTCTAGTAATTTTTGGAATTTTAATGAGTTTTTTTTCAAAAATCTTTACAAAAGTTTTAATAGGAAAGTTTAACGTGGAAATTTCTTCTAATGGTTACAACTTGAATAATTTGGGCCAGATTTACTTCAAAGTTGGTGGGGATGTGCATTGGGTGGATCTCTACTAAGTTTGTTCAAATGGTCAGGCTCTATTGATTTTTGGATTTTTTATGAATTTTTTTTTTTTTTGTGTTCTTTTTGGGGGCTAATCTTTAAAAAATCTCCTTCTCGGAAACCGCCCACCCAATTGCTTTGATATCACACAGGGACCCTGCCGGGGAACTCCTAGCTCTTAATTTGTTCACCAGGTGGCACTGTGAATTTTTTTTCAATTTTTTTAATGAATTTTTGTATGTTTTTTTTTATTTTCGACTTCTTGTCCAGAACCGTCACGCAGATTAAGCTGAAACTTGGTGGATATGTTCCTTGTAGAAGGGTCAAACAAAGTTGTTCTCTAAGTGGCACTGCTGTGGATTCCTGATTTTAAATGATTTTTTTCAATTCAGGTACTTGGTGGTCAATGAAGTTTTCCTATTGATTACTATGCAAGTCAATGGCCATTCTAATGCTGATTCACATTTTTGACCTCTTCTCCAAAACCGTCATCCAGATTGACTTCAAACTTGGTGGGGTTGTACCCTGGGCTAGTCTCTACCAAATTTATTCAAATGGTCATGCTCCAGTGATTTTTGGATTTTTTATGAAATTTTTTTTGGGGGGGGGGGCAAATCTTTAAAAATCTTTTTCTCCGAAACTACCCAGCCAATTGCTTTGTTATCCCACAGGGACCCTGCCGGGGACTCTTAGTTCTTAATTTGTTCACCAGGTGGCGCAGCGTTTTTTTTCTCTTTCTTTTATGATTTTTTGTGTGTTTTTGGTATTTTCAACTTCTTCTCCTGAACTGTCACTCAGATTAAGCTGAAACATGGTGGATATGCTCATTGTAGAAGGGTCAAACAAAGTTGTTCACTAGGTGGCACTGCTGTGGATTCCTGATTTTTAATGATTTTTTCAATTCAGGTACTTGTCGGTTAATGCAGTTTTTCTATTGATTACTATGCAAGTCAATGGACATTCTAATGCTAATTCACATTTTATGCTCAGCTGACTAGTGAGTTAGCTGAGCTTTTTTGATGGTCCGTCGTCTGTCCGTGTGTCATCGTTCACAGTTTACATTTTTGACTTCTTCTGAAAAAACGTAAGCCAGATTTACTTCAAACTTGGTGGGGATGTGCCCTGGGTGAGTCTGTACCAATTTTGTTCAAATGGTCATAATCCAGTGATTTTTTAAATTTTTTATGAATTTTTGTTTTTGTTTTTTTTGGGCCAAATCTTAAAATATCTTCTCAGAAACCGCTCACCCAGTTGCTTTGATATCTCACAGGGACACTCCTGGGAACTCTTAGTTCAGAATTTGTTCACCAGGTGGTGCTGCAATTTTTTTCCATTTCTTTTGGTTATTTTTTTGTGTGTTTTTGTTATTTTGGAGTCTTTTTCCAGAACCGTCACTCGGATGAAGCTGAAACTTGGTGGATATGTTCCTTGTAGAAGGGTCAAAGTTCTTCAAAAGGTTGACTCTGTTCATTTTTTCATTCATTGTTTGAAAAAGTACAAAATTTAAAAAAAAAATTTACGAAACCTGAACATGGAGATTTCTTGTAATGGAAACAGCTTAGATAATTTTTGCCATATTTATGTCACACTTTGTAGAAATGTACCTTTGATAGGTCTCTACATATTTATTGCAATGGTCATACTGCATTGATTTTTGCATCAATTTTTGGATAAATTTTTAAAAATAAGCAGATGCATGTCAGTTGAGCACAGGATAATCATGATCCTCTTGTTTTCCTATTGTACTTAATATGGGGTGTACAAATTGCACACTGAGTCAACCTGTTGTTAGTGAACACCCGAGATCTCTGAACAGAGAACGCTTTTTTTGGTCCCAAACAGCATAATCTACCTGAGATTGACCGACCAAAAAAGAGAAAGTGAATTTTTTTTTTTTGTGTGGGATGCTAATTGGGTAAAAGAGGATTATTATCTCCAAAACTTGTCAAACCACCAACCATGCTGTGTATTATCTCGTGTAATTAAGACAAAGAGGTTTATTACCCACGGGTATCTACACTACTGTGAAGAGGCTGTCTGTGCAACATCAGGCAGGATGTTCACTTTGAGTAGAATTATACAAGGTCCCACTCAAGCACCACATACACAGGGCACTTTATAAACTTCAAATATTTTTTGTTAAGGCCAGGGCTGTAGCCTTGGGGTCCGATTGGTCGGATCAACATTTAAGTCACCAAAACTATGTTAATACACAGAAATTTGCTTAGAATTTCCAAATTTCTGAATTTGGCCTGACCAACTTTCAATTGAAGGTTATAGTTGAAAGTTCTTAAGGCTGCTGAGCTACATGTACTGGTTTAAAATGCATTTAGACCATTGACACTGCTGCTAGCTTACAATGTGTCACAAACAATTTTAACAACTTCAGTGTGAATGCAAATGAAAAGGCCATGTTCATTTGGGGTGCTTTTAAAAACAGCAGTAATCCCTATTGTTTTTAGGCGGAATATAATTCAATAACAAAAGGCACTATGACCCAATGCATATGTGTGCACATCGATCTACACACAGTAACATTTCTCATATTGGTCTTGCCATATCTGTGTGCAACACACTGGTGCTTGCGTGTGCAAAGTTTAGGGCAAGGAGTCTTAGAAAGGACTGAAAGAATTTATCTCGGGCAGATAAATATGCCATCGTAAAAGATGCTGAAACTGGCTTGAGCCAAAGAAAGCTAGCATAAAAGTATCCGGTGTCAGAGAATATTTGGGCCCCCCGAACGGATGGGCCCCCGGGGCCCATTCATTCGCCGAACATTTGGGCTCCCCTACGAACATTTGGGCCCCCCTAATACAAATTGGAATAACTTAGTTTTGGCCCAGTACACTCTATATATACATCCTGTATGATATTTTGCGAACTCTAAAAGAAATATTTCGAAAAGAATTTGTTATGATTTTATAAAATAAAGGTAAATCAAACAATTGAAACATTTGCAAGGCTTAATGTTTGCCACTATATATACATGTATATACCTGTGTATTTTACATGTAATGTGGGTGCATATACCTTGTAGGAATTATCTCACAATCCTCCAAGTATATACAAAGTGGTTTTTTTTTCCATATATATTTGTCCAACCCATATTTTATCACAAATCTACCCCACATGTAAAGATTCAGGAGCCTCCATTTTCGCCTGATTACTTTTATCTGAATTTCTGGAGATTTGGAGTATTTGGGTCATGCAAGTGCAAACATAGGATAAATAAATGGGAGAGAGCCTTGTGGTTCCAGAACATTTGGGCCCCCTATTTGTAAGTAAAAGCCTTGCAGTGGATATAAATGGGGAGGGGGCCCTTTGGTTTCAGAATATTTGGGACCCCTATTTGTAAGTAAATGCATGGCAGTAATTATAAATGGGGAGGGGGCCCTTTGGTTCCAGAATATTTGGGCCCCCTATTTGTAAGGAAATACCTTGCAGTGGATATAAATGGGGAGGGGGCCCTTTGGTTCCCGAATATTTGGGCCCCCTATTTGTAAGTAAAAGCCTTGCATTGGATATAAATGGGGAGGGGACCCTTTGGTTCCTGAATATTTGGGCCCCCTATTTGTAAGTAAATACCTTGCAGTGGATATAAATGGGGAGGGGGCCCTTTGGTTCCAGAATATTTGGGCCTCCTATTTGTAAGTAAATACCTTGCAGTGGATATAAATGGGGAGGGGGCCCATTGGTTTCAGAACATTTGGGCCCCCTATTTGTAAGCAAATAACTTGCAATCAATATAAATGGGGAGGGGGCCCTTTGGTTCCCAAATATTTGGGCCCCCTATTTGTAAGTAAAAGCCTTGCATTGGATATAAATGGGGAGGGGGCCCTTTGGTTCCCGAATATTTGGGCCCCCTATTTGTCAGTAAATACCTTGCAATGAATATAAATGGGGAGGGGGCCCTTTGGTTCCCAAATATTTGGGCTAACTATTTGTAAGTAAAAGCCTTGCATCGGATATAAATGGGGAGGGGGCCCTTTGGCTCCAGAATATTTGGGCCCCCTATTTGTAAGTAAATAACTTGCAGTGAATATAAGTGAGGTGGGGCCCTTGGTTCCCGAATATTTGGCCCCCCTGTTTGTAATTGTATTTGTGTCTTTTTGCGCAGAACCACTTCCTAGTAGTCAATATCCTATTCCGCAGTTGAACTCTTTACTCTCCATAAGCTAACCTGTCCCCGTCTAACCTGTATATATATGGAATTACTATTGTCTATATTGCACACGTTCCTCTGTAAAATTTTGACATAGGCTGTATCAGCCCAAATAAATTAAAGGGTCTTCAGCGGGTAACTACTCAACATGTTTCGGAGCCTTTTACCAGTAAATACCTTGCAGTGGATATAAATGGGGAGGGGGCCCTTTGGTTCCCGAATATTTGGGCCCCCTATTTGTAAGTAAATAACCTGCAGTGAATATAAATGAGGTAGTCCCCTTCATATATATAGTTCTTAAGTTTTATAATTGATTATGTCAATGCAATTGGTCTTGTGACATTGCGACGGGGGTAAAGTCACTCTTGTAAAGTCAGCCCCTCTCAGCATTCAGTTGAACAATGAAAAGGGGAGGGGCTCTGTGTACTTAACTATAATTCTGCTTACAAAATTACACACAAAACAACAACAAACACTGCACATAAGGAGGAGCACTTTTTGATCTGGAATATTTGGGCCCTTCTATAATAAATAAATTTCACATATAAATGGAGGGGGTATCTTAAGAAATAATTGAGTACCTGTAATATGTATTTACATAAGGTTGTGCTCTGGAATCTTTTGGCACCTTGTATAACATTACATGCATAAATGGAGGGGGACTCTCTGGCCCCTCTTATATGTATCTTAACATTTACAAGGGTGACTTTACCCCCGTCGCAATGTCACAAGACCAATTGTATTGACATAATCAATTATAAAACTTGAGAACTATATATATGAAGGGGACTACCTCATTTATATTCACTGCAGGTTATTAACTTACAAATAGGGGGCCCAAATATTCGGGAACCAAAGGGCCCCCTCCCCATTTATATCCACTGCAAGGTATTTACTTACAAACATGGGGCCAAATATTCGGGAACCAAAGGCCCCACCTCACTTATATTCACTGCAAGTTATTTACTTACAAATAGGGGGCCCAAATATTCTGGAACCAAAGGGCCCCCTCCCCATTTATATCCACTGCAAGGTATTTACTTACAAATAGGGGGCCCAAATATTCAGGAACCAAAGGGTCCCCTCCCCATTTATATCCAATGCAAGGTATTTACTTACAAATAGGGGGCCCAAATGTTCTGAAACCAAAGGGCCCCCTCCCCATTTATATCCACTGCAAGGTATTTCTTTACAAATAGGGGGCCCAAATATTCGGGAACCAAAGGGCCCCCCTTCCCATTTAAATCTACTTCAAGACACAAACAAATAGGGGGCCCAAATATTCTGGAACCAAAGGGTCTTCCCCATAAATATCCACTGCAAGGCACTTACATACAAGTAGGGGACCAAATATTCTAGAACCAAAGGGCCCCCTCCCCCTTTATATTCAATGCAAGGCATTTACTTACAAACAGGGGGCCCATATAATCTGGAACTAAAGGGCCCCCTCCCCATTTATATCCACTTCAAGACACAAACAAATGGGGGGCCCAAATATTCTGAAACCAAAGGGCCCCCCCGCCTCCCCGTTTAAATCTACTTCAAGACACAAACAAATTGGGGGCCCAAATATTCTGGATCCAAAGGGCCCACTACCCATTACTATGCAGGGGTCAAGTGGCCCAAACATTCGGCAATCAAAAGCCACCGCCCACCAGCCCCTTTCTACATAACTGGAAATTAAAAGTCATTTATAATTATTTTACAGAAGTACATGTACATGTAGTTTAGGTTAGCTAAGCTACTCATGAAAATTACTGGTCCAATTATAACTCTTATACTCAGATCCAAACATACTTGCATCAAAGTTAAATTTTCCATTTTCTATGAGAAAGCAAACTTAGGATCCAATCATCTGGTCATAAATCCGCATTGACTATAATGCTATTCACATGATTCAGGACTATATTTTTACATTTTGCATTGAATCTACTCCCATGCCGAGCTGACAAAACACTGTGACCAGCACCTTTTACCTTTAGTCCACTGTAACATGACCAATTTTGCTGTTTTGCACTTTTAACATCATCAATGTTACAAAAATAGTTAAGATGTCTCATGAAGTATGACAAAAATCAAATATGAAAGGGGGCCCAAATATTCGGAAGGGGCCCAAATATTCTAGAACAGTTGGGCCCCTGGGGGCCCGAATATTTGGGCCCGGGACCCATCTGTTCGCCGAACGGATGGGCCCGGGGGCCCATCCGTTCGGGGGCCCAAATATTCGTTGACACCGGTCTCAATGGGAACTGTAAACACTACTCTTAAGGGGAAGAGATACGTCATTGATGCGTATGAGGGCAATGAGGATCCTAAGGTAAAATGGTTCTCATACACTGGAAAGTACAGTAAAACCTCCCTATACCGAACACCCTTGGGACCATGAAAAAGTGTTTGGTATAGGGAGGTTTGCTCTCATTGGAAGTATGTATTTGGGACCGAGAAATGGTGTTCAGTATAGAGAGGTGTTCAGTATACAGCTCTAGGTGTTCAGTTAGAGAGTCCCTGATGAGATTCACCTTGATCGAAACCGGTCGGACTATAGCTCTTTGTACCTCGAGTCACCGAGGCCCTTACCCCGTCTCATTTGTTCGGTGAGAGAGGTTTTACTGTACCATGAACTGAAACAGTCTATGAAAAGTGCCTGGCTTTAGAAAGTCAAATGAACAAACATATGATTAGAAAAAAAGTTGGTGCCAGACAAACATGCATTACTGACTTTTTCAAGCAGAGATGTGCAATACCGGAGACAAAGATTCCTGTCTCTGACAAAACTGATCGTATCATGAAAACAACTGAACATTTCTACTTCTTCAGGTGAAATTTTAAATAAAGCTAGGAGACTGAACTTTGAATGCACAAGTGCCTGTGCATCATTTTAATTAAGACTTTTAAAACAATATACAGTGCAGGTGTACATGTTATTGATAATGTTTCACTATTTCTGGTGAGGACAAGACTTTAAAATACTGGAGATTGATTTGTCACTGAACCGTTGTGGTAAAGACAATCTTATGTAGTTTAGATACACATAATTCTTTTTCCATGATTAGATTTGACTTTTTTTAATGTGGACATGGCGTGACAAACAGGAATTCACTTCAGCATTAATTATCTACATGTAGATGCAAGTGAATAAACAACAATTTTCAGTGTATATATACATGTGTACTTCAGTCATGTTCATGAATAAGCCAACCCTGACATTAGTGAACACCTCCGGTTAGTGAACACTTTTCCCCGGTCCCAAAAGCGTTCACTAAAGTCAGGTTTCACTGTAAATCTATAACTGTGAGAATGTGTCCACTGGCCTTGTATGTCTAGACAGGACACTTTTTCATGGGCAGGCCCTCAGCCATAAGAATGTGTCCCTTTGTCATATATATCTATATATCTATGTAGTGCACTTTTTCATGCCGAGCTCTTCAGCCATGAGAATGTGTTCCCTTGTCATGTATATCTATGTTGGAGACTTTTTATGGGCAGGCTTCCAACTATGAGAATGTGTCCCCTTATCACATATATGTGTTTCTATATATTTCATGAGGGGGATACTTTCTCATGGCCAGACCTGGTCATTTCGGGCCAAGGAGATACTTTCCCATGGGTTAGACTTTAAGCTATGAAAATATATTAATGTATCCCCTCATCATGCAGATATGTGTGTGTGTGGGGGGGGGGGGGTAGACTTTTTCATGAGCAGATCTATAACTATGAGAATGTGTCCACTGGTCTTGTATGTCTTGGCAGGACACTTATATATATATATATGTATATATATATATATATATTGGGGTTTGGTGCAGCACTTTTGCTTCACTAAACCAGTTTGTACGGGGCTGAATCGTGGTGGTCCTGTCAATCAGTTCGGCACTGCAATGTGCCTTGCGTAACAAGCAGGCCACACCCTCTGACAGTCAAAAATCAACCAATCAATCAACATCATTAGAGCATGCGCAGTATCAGGAAATATACAACTTATAATCATTGCATCATAGGATGCGCCAGTTTGCTTGGTTCATTCGAAGCGTTCTGACAACTTTTTCAAAATAACTCGTATATACAAAGATCGTTTATTTTCCATATTCGGAGACCTGTTATTTCATCTGAGGCTTAGCCTAAATTCAAGTTTGGCATATTCTCAAAAGTCGCAAGTTTGAGTCTGCATTATGCCCAGAAAGAGGAAGTTGACGCCAAAAGCGAAGGCCCTGGCAGAGAAACACGATGTCGGCGCTGGAGACAATGGCTCACACAAGAAAAGAAGAGGTCGTCCCGCGAAAGTAACGGTCGACTCTGGGGCCGCAGTTGAGAGGCGTGAGGCCGCCGCAATTCACGACGACAGGCGGGGATTTGTGCCCCAGCAAGGTGGAAGCGTCGGCGCCGCAGCGAGCGATCCCGGGGACCATCGCCAAGCCAATGTACCTACGGGGATCACCAGGCAACCAATAGCCAAGGATCGGGTGGCAGGTCAGTTTTTATCCCCTGTACGTTTGTCAAATGTCAGTCAATTGCCGCAGGAAGAGGTCAGTACTGCAGGCAGGAACTATGAACAATTAATGCCCGGGTTTGAGAATGCACAGTGCAATAATGTTAATAACAACGGTCTCTCGGTCAATAATTCTCGTGCGGTCAGAGTTGAAGGAAACGACAGTGGTGCTAGGTTAGGTGATACCATATTCGTGCCCGGGAAAGGGCTGTGTAGACTAACTGGAATTGAAGTGTATGTAAATAGCCCAACTAGTCATGGTCCAAATCAGGGACAGGGAAGCCGGGCGAATGCATCAGCAGTCCCCATTGCTGATGTTTTTTCGCCCGCAACCATTTCAAATCCTGCTATGACGGTTAATAATGACACAACAGGGAGATCAAATTCGATTAACCCGGGGATCCAGGCAGAACAGATGGCTTTTGCTGGGCTTGGAGTGTCACCCGCTCCGCATGGCGGTGATCAGGGGCCTCCCACCTGGGTACATGCTGGGGCTTATCCAACAGCGGTATCAGCTGGAGGTTCTTCTCACTCCCAAGGGGCTTTCCCAACCCGTAACTTGCAAGTGGATGCGCCGGGGGGTCGCTCTCAGTATCAGCCGGGCCTTGTTAACTCAATGAGTTTGATCGATAGTTTTTCCTCCCCTGTTGGGACTTACGTACCGCAGAGCATCAAAGATCGGATTTTTAAGGGGGAATTTGTAGAGTTTGCCGACCTTCCTCCACACAATAGGCCAGCAGTGGAAGCGGAAGAGTGGTTGTCAGCCTGTGTAAACACAGGGGCACTTCAAGGGAATTCCCTCCCAACTGTGTTGACGTCACAGTTGCTCGGGGCAACCTTTGGTGGAAACTACGGCAGAGGCCCCCAGAGCAAAACAACAAAGAAACAGATCTGGTCCATCGGAGACTGGACAGATGCCATGCTGATCTATATCAGCCTGTTTGGTAGTAGACACCCTGATAAGATTATGTCTTTAATCAAATACTGCACGATTGTTCGGGAATCAGCTGCCAGATTTGGCGTCAAGGGGGCTCTAGAATATGATAGGCAGTTTCGCATCAAAATGGCCATGGATCCCTCCCGCAGGTGGGATATGTTAGATGGGGAAAGTTATTTTTTCCTACTCGTTCCCCAGGCTGTTAGAATACAGAATAAAGCCCCAACAACAATAGCATCATATGTATCAGGGATCAGCTATTTTCACAAAATCAGGCTGTTGCCAGACCCAACTGCCAATTTTCTTGTCAAGAAACTTTTGGAAGGGTCACGCCGCCAGGCAGGCTTTAGAGTGGATACCAGACGCCCAGTGACGTTTGATCTTTTGGTTCAGTTCTTGGCAGCCTTACCTCATTTTTGTAACAATGTTTTTGAGACAAAACTATTCAAAGCCGCTTTCTCCCTTGCATTCTTTGCCTTTTTAAGAGTAGGGGAATTTACAGCATCCAGTAAAAAGACAGACTTATCACAAATAATTCAATTTGCAGATGTCAGGGTGCATGGTAGGACATTACAGGTAACAATAAGACATGCCAAAAACAATCAGCATGGTAAGCCTACAACCATAGAAATAACAGGATTCCAAGCTGCTTCATCAGACATATGTCCAGTCTCACTTATGAACAGCTATCTTAATGTTCGGCCATGCTTAGCATTAGCCAAACCCTTGTTTATTCACTTTGATGGCACACCGCTAACAAGATATCAATTTCAGGCCATCCTAGCAAAATCAGTGAACTTCTGTGGACTCAAGCCTTCTGAATACAAGACACACTCATTTAGGATCGGGGCTGCTTCATCCTGTGCAATGGCTGGTGTAGCTATGGACACCATCAGAAGCTGGGGTCAATGGAACTCAACTGCCTATAAAACCTATATTAGGCCCCCAACTCAAGTGTTAGCTACATGCTTTCCCAAACCAGCCCCCATTCAGTGAGAGTGTACCATAATAGATGTTTACAGATTCATTAATTGTCCTGGTGTGTTTTCTGCTTCTCGCGTTAACAGGCTGAATAGGACACCTCCATTAACGTAGAAATTCTGCCTGGGAGAGATGGTGTTTTCTGCTCCTCGCGTTAACACTTAAATCACTACCAGGGCCAGAATTCTAACTTACATGCAAATACTGGCCCTTATTATTCTGCTTGTAAGAACTTACTGCTGTGCTACTTTTCTCTTGCAGGTGCCATGGTATGGTTCTTGGGTACGTCTCTGATCCGTCGCCTAAGTGACTGGGTGGTGAGGACCAGGGCCACGTGTGACTTTCGGCCAGTGTGGCATGGTATTGGAGGTGCCACAGTTGACAGGATCGAAACAGCCTTTCATCAAATGCTGCGGTCCCACAGCCATCCCCAAGTACTTGTACTTCACGTTGGAGGCAATGACTTAGCCAGCCTTACAGCGGGCAAGTTGCGCCTTAAACTCGTGAAATTCTTGAGCGAGATCCAGACATGTTTGCCAGACAGTCTAATTGTATGGTCGGACATCCAGCCCAGGTTGTCTTATCGTGGGGCAGAGAATAACAATAAGGTGGATAAGGCCAGAAAAACAGTCAACCGCTACATCACCAATTTTTGTGTCAATCATGGGATGGCTTCAATTCAACATGAAATTTCAAAACAGGACAGGGCTTTCTATTGCGATGAGGTTCACCTGTCACCAAAAGGGAACCAGGTCTTTTTCAAGCAGTTCAACAAAGCCATCCCACAATTCCTGACAACAACTGATACCATATGCGCAAGACAATAAATACCCTTAATATAAGCCCACCTTAGGTACATTGAGATCAGATGCTGTATTACTGATCATAACACTGAACTCTCGAAATAATTAAACATATGTATTTAAGCTGCCAATGTACAGATATTCTAATATGGACTGGCCAAAAGACTTACATACCTCATGTTTGTTGGACCTGTGCAGATACTTCAACAATGCGTATATGGGACTGTTAAGTAACTGATTTGTTGGATTCAGCTAAGCTATATCCTCATCAAACTTTATTACACCTCGTAATTAATTAACAGGTATAGATCTGTAGCAAAGGTCACAGCGGCAAGTGAAGCATGCTTGCTCGCACTTGGTGGGGGATCCCCATAGTCATGGGGATCATTGAGACGTTGCTGTGCGCCACATATCAATGTGGGAATGTGGCTTGCAATCATGCTGGTGGGAAATGTTGAGCTATTACAGTAGAAAATTTATGCTACTTTCAAGATCCTGCTTACCGCGTTTCTTGATATTGTGGTATAGATTTTTGTGTATTCAATTTCTTAGGTGTTCTGTAGCACTGCCTTTAGTGCCAGTCTTCTGCTCCTCGCGCTGATTGGCTTGTCTCATTGGTAGGGGACAGTTACAGTGCTCTTGTCCAAATTTACATGTGTTTATATGGGAGTGCAGCCCTTTCATACCAGTCCTCTGCTCCTCGCGCTGACTGGCTTGTCCCATTGGTAGGGGACAAATGCTGTGCTCGGTTTGCACCAGACACATGTGGTTACATCTTTATAGTCAGCTCAACAGGCCACCAGTCCAGTGATTGTAAGACTACAAATGTCACTCAAATGTAAATACCTTTACCAATGATATATGTGTACAGTGATTATTGATACATGTTCATAATGTTGCTCCATAATGATTACAAGTTTGAACGCTTCGAATAAATCACGGCATTATTCCAATCAATTCTTGTGTCACGAGTTGTGCCTGTACAAATATATATATATATATATATATACTGATACAGTAAAACCTCCACTACCGAACACCTCCAACTAGTGAACACCTCTCATGTCTGAACACTTTTTTTTTTTTTTTTTCGGTCCCAAATGTTTACATTTTATTTAGTTACTAGGCACCTGGGTGTTACTGGATGCTCTATAACCTCTCACTACTGAACACCTCTCACTTCTGAACACTGAACACCTTCTTTCAGTCCCAAGGCCACAAATGAACCTCCCACTACCAAACATGTGCTTTCTCTGTGAGCCATAACCAGGCCCAAGTTCAGTTGCTGGTTTGTCAGTATAAGGATAAAAAGCTGACACATTGCATACATGCTGGTCCAACACAGGAAGGCTGATAAGACATGCCTTTATGCTCTGCTTCCCACCTTGTCTCTGTGGTTAACAGATCACGCCTTGGTTGGTACAATTTATCAAGATTATTGTCTAATCTTCTGTGAAAGAATATCTTAGCTCAGAACTGACTGGTTGGTATGGCGATCTGCTGACCAATCAGCCATCAAAACCAACTGCCCATTGAGTAAGCTAAGCAGGCAATACGGTCTATGCATAAGTTCACCAAGTGGGGAAACCCCAGTGGAGATTTCGATGTGAGAGCCAGGCGCGCACAGGTTTCTGGGTAATTTGCGGGCCACTGAGTCTTATCGCACAGGCTACAGCGCTGCTGAATACAGCATTAAACGAGGAGTGAAATACGTACCATGGTTTCTTCAAAAAACAGAATCTAGGGTGACTGAAAAAGTGTTTGAAAGACAAAGGAATATCAGTTGAAGGAAGGAATAAAGCGCCACTTTTATTTTTGATATTTGTCAGTTTGACGTTTCTTCCTGGTTTCAACATTACAGCCCATTTCACAACAGTCAGTGGTGGTTTACCATGATAATTCACCTTGTCACTCAACGTTCTAACTATCAATGCTTTCCGTACTCCCTCCGTCAACGATCTACAATGGTAAACGTCTATACACCTCCTGTATTTGGTCCATTTCCTGCTTTTCTGTTCATGTTGACAGGAACAAGGTTAGTGTCTGCCATCATGCATTATTGGACCACTTTTGAGAAGGTGAACAGCACGCCATCTGGTAGCAAAAAATCAGCCCGCATGCCTCGCTTTCGTAACGGGACAACTGCCAGGGTTTTCCCGCTAGGTGAACTTATGCATAGACCATATTGAGAACCGTGAATGCTGGAATTGTCTCCAAATACAGTGGAAACTGCATTGTTTTCATAGCATTTTGGTGTAATATTTCACCTTGCTCTTGAATGTATGTGACCTTGCCAACAGTTACGCATTGTCTTATCAAGTGGACATGTTTGAGTGAAACTGGTTTGTGACTGAAACAATGTGATGTTTTGATAGCAAGAAGTGGGACAGTACAGATGTAATTTGTGTTATAAGTATACATCATGTGCATGTTGTGTCATTTGTATGAAGAAGGAATGGATAGTTTTGCTGAAATAGCTATACACACGTATAATATACATGTCAAGTTTATAATCCAGCAGTTCAACACCCCAACCTCCGACTACTGAACATCTCTCACAACCAAACACTTTCACTCAGTCCCCGGGGTATTTGGTAGTGAGAGGCTTATATCACTGTATATGAATATCATACATATACAGGTAGGACACTTTTTCATGAGCAGACCTTCAGCTATGAGAATATGTCCCCTTATCATTTATGTCTATTTGGGGCACTTTACTATGCTCAGGCCTTCAGCCATGAGAATGTAATCCCTTGTCATATATATCTAGGTGCAACACTTTTTCATGGAGAGACCATCAGCTATGAGAATGTGTCCCCTAGTTATATATTTTTATGCAGGACACCTTTTCATGGCCAGGCCTCCAGCTATGAGAATGTGTCCCCTTATCATATATATCTATCGATTGTATGAAACTTTTTTATGCTCAGGCCTTTAGCCATGAGAATGTAATCCCTTGCCATGTACATCCAGGGTGGAGACTTCTTCATGGATGGACCCTTAGCTATGAGAAAGTGTCCCTTTGTCATATATATGTATGTGGGACACCTTTTCATGGCCAGGCCTCCAGCTATGAGAATGTGTCCTCTTATCATAAATATCAATGTGGGACATGTTTTCATTTACAGACCCTCAGGTATGAGAATGTGTGCCCTTTTCATAAATATCTATGGAGGACACTTTTTCATGGGCAGGCCTGCACCTATGAGAATCTTTCCTCTAGTCATATTCACCTACATAGGACACTTTTTCTTAAGCTGACCCTGAGGTATGACAATGTGTCCCCTTGTCATATATATCTATGCAGGACACTTTTTTTATGTTCAGGCCTTTAGCCATGAGAATGCGATTCCTTGTTATATATATCTAGGTAGGAAACTTTTTCATGGACAGACCCTCAGCTACATATGAGAATTGGTCCCTTTGTCATATATGTGTATGCAGGACACTTTTTCATGGGTAGGCCCATGAGAATGTGTCCCTTGTCATATAAATTTGTGTGGGACACTTTTTCACAGGCAGACCTTCAGCTATGAGAATTTGCCCCCTTATCATGTATGTCTATGAGGGCAATTTGTCATGGCCATGTCCCAGGACAAAGATGCATGAGTAATCATGTTTAAGGTGAGACGTAGTCAAAATGTACAGTTTGCAGGAAGCTTATACACACCTACATGCTCATCTATTCCAGTTTGTTTGTTTGTTTTTTATGTGTGTGTGTGTGTGGGTGTGGGGGGGGTAGCATATTTAAGGTGTCAGGGCTATATAATTTAATATTTTTGGCAAGTTGCCCTGTGGGCATGTTATACATAATCCCAACTATCCCTGAGCAAATGCAGCTTGCCCTGAAGTTCTCCCACTCCCTACCCTGACAACAATCTCAAACAACAGTCATTGCAGGAC
The DNA here is from genome assembly GCA_964020975.1 of Hermodice carunculata. NCBI lineage: Eukaryota > Metazoa > Annelida > Polychaeta > Eunicida > Amphinomidae > Hermodice > Hermodice carunculata. The sequence continues at coordinate 581,207 of CAXHWN010001720.1, forward strand.
TGTGTTATTTATTATGCCCCCCTTCGAAGAAGGTGGGGCATATAGCGTTGCACATGTCGGTCAGTCGTTCGGTAGACTGTGGTTTCCGCACAATAACTCAAGAAGTTTTTGAGCTAGGACTTTGATACTGTACAGGTGTATTATTCTAGTCAAAAGCTAGGCAAAGTTTGAAGATGGGTGACCTTGACCTAATTTCCAAGGTCACAGTGGTACCTGAGGTAACTTTGGTTTCCGCACAATGACTGAAGAGTTTTTAAGCTAGGACTTTTATATTGTTCAGGATTATAGTCCATATTTGGGGCTAGGCGAAGTTTGAAGATGGATGACCTTGACTTCATTTTAAAGGTCACAGAGCCATTTTACTGAATATGGTTTCATGCTTTCTGCATGATAACTTATACCTTGGAGCTAGAACTTTTAAATTGCACAGCTTCATGGCTCTCTGTAAGAGCTAGGTTGAGTTTGAAGATGGGTGACCTTGACCCAGTTTTCAGGGTCACAGAGAGATTGTAAAATTCCTGTGGTTTCCAGACAATAACTCAAGAAGTTTTTAAGCAAGGACTTTGATACTGTACAGGTGTATTATTCTAGTCAAAAGGTAGGCAAAGTTTGAAGATGGGTGACCTTGACCTAATTTCCAAGGTCACAGTGGTACCTGGGGTAACTGGTTTCCGCACAATAACTGAAGAGGTTTTGAGGCTAGGACTTTTATATTACACAGGGTTATAGTCTATATTTGGGGCTAGGCGAAGTTTGAAGGTGGATGACCTTGACCTCATTTTGAAGGTCACAGAGCCATTTTACTGAATATGGTTTCATGCTTTCTGCATGATAACTTATACCTTGGAGCTAGAACTTTTATATTGCACAGCTTTATGGTTCTCTGTAAGGGCTAGGTTTAGTTCAATGAAGATGGGTGACCTTGACCCAGTTTTCAGGGTCACAGAGAGATTGTAAAATTCCTGTGGTTTCCGCACAATAACTTGAGAAGTTTTTAAGCGAGGACTTTGATACTGTACAGGTATGTCATTCTAGTCAAAAGGTAGGCAAAGTTTAAAGATGGGTGACCTTGACCTAATTTCCAAGGTCACAGTGTTACCTGAAGTAACTTTAGTTTCCCCACAATAACTGAAGAAGTTTTTAAGCTTGGACTTTTATGTTGCACAGGATTATAGTCCATATTTGGGGCTAGGTGTAGTTTGAAGATGGATGACCTTGACCTCATTTTAAAGGTCACGGAGCCACTTTACTGAATATGGTTTCATGCTTTCTGCATGATTACTTATACCTTGGAGTTAGAACTTTTATATGGCACAGCTTTATGGTTCTCTGTAAGAGCTAGGCTGAGGTTGAAGATGGGTGACCTTGACCCAGTTTTCATGGTCACAGAGAGATTGTAGAATTCCTATGGTTTCTGCACAATAACTCAAGAAGTTTTTAAGTTAGGACTGGGATACTTTACAGGTCTATAGTTCTTGCTGAGGGCTAGAAGAAGTTTAAAGTTTGGTGACCTTGATTTAATTTCCAAGGTCACGTTGGTACCTGAGTAAACTTTGGTTTCCACATGATAACTGAAGAGGTTTTTAAACTAGGATATCAATGGAGGGGGCCATAAATATTGTACAGTCCGGAGTTCAAGATCCACATTCATTATCCTTGGTTGCAGCTGCTTGCTGTTGAGCCGATGGTCTGATGGTCTCACAACCACTAGCAGCTTGCTCTTGAGGTCCCCATTTGTGGCATTAGGGTATGCTTCATGTACCAGTTCTGGAAAATAGAAAACAAATTTTAAGGAAAATAAAATGTTTAAAATGCAACATTTACATATTGTCAAAAAGTTTGGTTTAAGTATGTTGTTAAAGGTTCCTACTTTTACCTCACTATATGCAGAATGGTTTATGATTTTTCAAAGTTCATTGTATATATGGGTTGTGATTGACATTTTAAAATACATTTCACTGCTCCAGTATTCATATGAAATAAATTGACTATTCATGGATGTGCAGACTTTTCCATGCTTTTGCATTTCACATACATATTTAAAAGTCTTACATTAACTTGACGGACACAATATGCAATGACCCTGGTCCTGCACTATATTTTCTCTTTTTTTTTAAAAACAAAATTACCCCTACAGACTGTCAAATTAAAAAACTTTTCATTTTCAAGATATTCTTTTTTATATGTTTCTTTAAGGAAAATTGCAGGTCCAAATTACTTTTACCTCACTATATGCAGAATGGTTCATGATTTTTCAAAGTTCATTGTATACATGTATATGGGTTTTGATTGACATTTTAAAACAATTTCACTGCTCCAGTATTCATATAAGATAAATTCATCATTCATGGATGTGCAGACCTTTTCCATGCTTCTGCATTTTACATACATGTTTAAAAGTCTTACATTAACTTGACGGACACAATATGCAATGACCCTGGTCCTGCACTAAATATTCTCTTTTTATTAAAAACAAAATTACCCCTGGGAGAATAGATTTAAAACAAAATTACCCCTACAAACTGTCAAATTGAAAAACTTTTCATTTTCAAGATATTCTTGTTTATATGCTTCTGTAAGGAAAATTGCAGGTCCAAATTACATGTTATAAATATCTTTATGTAAGCAATCACACAATGAAAGGCAGAAACAGTAAATTACTTTACAGAAATAAAAAAAAGAATACAATGAAATAGTTTTGTTATTTGTAATTTCCACTAGGTTCAAAATAAAATTTTAACCCTGGCCTTCGGCAACTTCAACTTGCTAGATGTAAAGTTTGGACAATAATGTCATGTCATATTTTCACAATAAAGACCACATCAGATGGACTGGGTATAAGCCAGGAAAACTTCCAAGGGTGACAATGACATCTCATCTGGAAAAGCTGGACTAAGAGGCTGAATCTACAATCAGGTGATATGTACCTGTTACAGTTCAGGACCTGCATTCAAGTGGAGCTTTACTTACCAAATATAATATCCAATTTGGATGCGGAACCTTTTTCTTTTCTTTTCTTTTCTTTTCTTTTCTTTTCTTTTCTTTTCTTTTCTTTTCTTTTCTTTTCTTTTTTTTTTTTTTTTTTTGCCTCCCTCTATTTGTTGTGGAATTCCACTGGAATACCACTGGGTTTCTACTATAAAAATAAAGGGGCATTTCACTGGAATTTTAGTGGATTTTCAATGAAATTCATTGAAATTCCTCTAAAATATTGTTGAATATATCCATTGGAATACTATTGACACTTCGCTGGAGTACCAGTGGCATTCCACTACAGTACCAATGGCATTTGACTGGAATACCAGTGGCATACATGGACAATGAAATACGTACCAGTGGTATTTCATTTGAACTGACATTTTATTGGATTGTCAGTGGAAATGTACTTTGAACACATTACACTGTTTATTTTAGTGGCAAGTGGCCCTTTCTATGATACCAATATTCAAGTGAAAAGTTGCCTACTCAATTGATATTCACTATAATATTTGATTTCTTCAATCATGGAAGTGAAAGATGTTGATGCATACTAATTTGTATATATATCTGCCGGCTCAGTACAGCCATCTCTTACAGGCGCGGATTTAGGGGGGGAGCGCCGGGAGCGCGCGCTCCCCCCCCCCCCCCATAAAAAAAAATCAAAAAAGAAAAAAAGAAAAAAAAAAAAGAAAAAAAGAAAAAAATTCTGGCGCCTCCAAAAATTGTTGGTCATCTCCGGTCACACGAGAAAGTATAGGGGGGTTACCCATTACATCTTTGGTCCGAGCTTTCCGAATCACCAAATTTCAAAGACACAGAGTCGATTAATCAACGTGGTGTCAAAGAACCTCAGGCTGACAGGCACAGAAACAACAAGAAATACTGCAGCGTCCTCCGTCGGGTGCAGGAAGACTGGTGCCCAACGTGAATGCATAAGCCAGAGTGGCGAATCGCAAGGAGCCAGTCTATTTTACTTCCCGCCATGCATTGTAAATTTCCGGTTTGACGTCATAAGTTCGGGAAAGTTTGCCATTTAAACTTCGGAATTTACATGTGCATCCAATAAATAGATAGAGAGACATTATTTCTTACAACTGTTTTGACTGTGTTTTTGGAGATAAGTAACTAAATGAAGCAGCAAACAGAACTGTACGATGGATATACGTATCTGCAGTTTGTATTGGTTCTTTCAGCAGAGTTACCTCACTCTAGTTTCCTCTTATAAGCAAGGTGATAGATAAATGATTTCATGACTACTAAGTATTACTTCTGCTGCTGACTGAAGATTTATACTTTTTACACATTTGTGAATTCAAAAAGCACATATGTTTTTCTAAAACTTGTGATATTGGAGACATTCCTCTGAGAGGAATTAGTTTAATTTGTTCATGGTTAATCATATCCTGTATTGTGGATTTGTAGCATAGACTTAGTAATATATTTTGACTTCCTTAGAACAATTGAAGTAATTTTTCAGAGGCTTAGTTTTATAGTTAGTTAATGATTAGAAGTATTTAGATGTATCTTCAGTGGTACTGACTGAATGTGATAAGTGATTTGTAAATCCTCATCCACATTGTGGATTTGTGTCTTACTCAGTGCAACTCTGACTATTCTGATTTCAGACAGATCATTTTAAATATTAAGTGATCAGATGGTGCTGATTGACAATTTGTACTGAGATTATGTATTATATTTACTTTAGCTGATTTGTGAAATCAAGCTCTAAAACATATATTGTGGCATTATGAATATAGTTCAAAATATTCCTCTAATTTTGTAGTTTTATTAGTTATTTGATTTATTGCTTTTTTGTCATTCAAGTAGTTGTGTGGTGCTGCCTAAATTGTGATCTAATTGTAAAATTATTCCAGTGTACAGCTGCAGGCTTCAATGTTTTATAGTTACACATGTTCATAAATGTTGGTCACTTCATGTGTCCTCCTTGTTTTTTATGGACTCAAATTCATTTGACAAGTGTCACATAACATTCAAATATATTACCATGGTAACTACACATTGTTTCCTGTTCTGGAGAATTTGTGAATTCCAATGACAATTGAACAGCAGATGGAAGCTTTGGAAAATAAAACCCTTTGTAATGGTTATCAAAGTTTTATTATGGGACACTGACATCCCAATTGAAGATAAACCAGACATCATATCTCTTACAGTGGTCCCATGTATAAGGCCCCTCTCACCAGAGGCCACTCCTCTTGAAAAGTCACCATTCTAATGCAGAAAGTATGACATTTTACTATATATATTCCTCCTCCAGAAGGGGCCACCCCTCTTACAAGGCCACTTTTAGGCTGCATTTTGGGTGCCTTGTAAGGTAAGAGGGGAGCCACTGTATTTTATTGACAGAAAAAAGCAGTTTATGCCCCTTTAAATGCATTAAAACCCTGGAGCTTCGGGGGGCTCCGCCCCCCTTAACCCCCCACCAGGGCTCTGCCCTGGACCCGCCGGGGGCCTGGGCGGCCCCCGGACCCCCGGCCTTACTTGCTATGTTCAGCTCCCCCCCTTGACAAATCCTGGATCCGCACCTGCTTAATGTTTATTAACACAGGTTTGTATATCTGCTGGGCTCTAATTAGTTACAGCCAGGCCCGCTATGGTCTGGGTGAAGTAGTTGGCAGGCTGTGCTAAATATGGCTGACCATGAAGAGGGTTTTAGAGACTGTACAGATCCCAGCTCACAATACAGTGGAGGGTCATATGCTGTGAAAGTTGAATTCTTTGTGATCCACTCCCCACAAACTGAATAATATTCATGAGCACTACAGAGTCTGCTTAAATTCATACTTATATATACTTGGGTGTCTTGTGCCATTCAAATTATGCCAAAGTAGTCCTTTGTAATTATCACCACAGCCCATGTGGGTCTGTCTCTTTGTAAGAGATTCCTGCACTCAAGTTGCTTTTGATAGCTGGACAAATTTCACACTACACCACGTACACCACTTGGAGCTGAGGTTTATCCACATGCCTGCCAGTATGCTATAATGTTTTTGTAGCCATGATTATCTTCCCAAGATGCTGCCTTGTAATACATGTACTTGACCATGAGCCCGCCATAGCTATTTTAAATCTGAGGCTGACCACCAGGCAGCCTCTGGGCAGGCCCTCCTCAGCCAGTCAACCACCAGTATTAAGTGGAGGAGTCGGAGTGACTGGTAGTGGCAGTTGAAACTTGATCCCTGTGCTCTCACTGGGTGAAGCTACATATATATTTAGGCACAATGAGCATGATCAAACATAATCCACATAATCACCAAAACTGGCAATGGATGTGATTTATGCTGTTTTTTTATATTTTATTTAATTTTTATTCTTTTTAAAGAATAATAATGTCTGGTAAACTGCTAAAATTCCAAGTATATGTTTTTAGAACACCCCATATCCATAAAGTGACAATATTTTGACTTATTTATCAAGAGTTTAATGATTCAAACATGTTATTAGTGTTTATTGGTTGCCAACAAAGTGACAGTGTCTGATCACAAAAATGTCTTTGATTAACTTACCATTCATGTCATCTTTTACAGCAAAGTGAGACTTTATTTTTTGACCATGACAATGACTTCATAATGTCAGTTTGAGCACAATGTTGTTATTATTACGATAAGGTAAATATCACTGAGAAAATATAAATTCCAATGGAATTTCTACACTGAGAGACTTGTAACTAACACTTGTGCTTTCCTGTTTGTAAAGTGTACATGTACATAGGATGAATACATAGAAAGCCAATGATTTTAAAAAATTATATTGACCAAAACATAGTCAATTATGGTCAACCATGATATTGCAATCCAGAGTTAAACAGGGTGTGCCTGAAAATACATGTAGCAATATGTGTATTGCAGTTCTAGAAATGTGTCATCATAAGCTCCGTTCCCCGTAAGTTGGCATGATATACATTAACTGTGCCCCTCCCAGGGTCTGGTTGTAATGTGAAAATAAACAATGGGAGAGAATGACAAGGTGATTCTCCAAGATTAAGCTATTTGGCATCAGATACATATATTCATAGGATTTTCATCCTGGATTCCTAAATTTTAACCTTTTAATCAGGGTTCGCACAGGTCCTTGAAGTGCTTGAAAGTACTTGAATTTGCTACATTCATTTTCAAGGCCTTGAAAATCCAGAATTTTGGACAGAGGTCCTGGAAAAGTCCTTGAATTTTATTTTTAAGCATGACCCAATGAGGCAAGTTGCCAAGGAATATGAAAATTTTCCACAAAATTTAGCATTTATGAACTTGAATCACATTAAGATGAACACATTCTGCTGTCATTTCCTTTGAAGGGGCTGGCAAATTCCATTTGTCAAAATGTAACACTGCAAATTACAAAATATCTTTTTGCTTTTAACCCCCTTTTAACCCATGTAGGTTTGACAGTTCTTATCAAATCAGGCCTAACCAATTATGTGAGCCTTATTTACATGTATAGCCTAATTTGAGGGACAAATACACTGTATCAAACATGCAGGTAACAAAGTACATCACCTTCCTAGAAAGGAAACTGGGGCATTCTTGTGAAAAATGTGCATGGGGATAGGCACATCTTCAGGTTTAATTTTACCCATATGTAGATGTAGCAGTTTTATAGACTAGATAGAGTCAATTTCAGGAATACAACCCATACTGGCTGTAGGCCTACATAAGTCACAGTAAACTCATAAAATATTGAATTTATCTTTAAAAAGGGCTTTTGGTAATATGATCCACATATAGCCTTCTTTCTAAATTTGTGGAAAGTCTACTGACTATTTAAAAATTGAGTCTGATTCATACATGGTTGGAATAAATAATAAATGTGGACTAAGATGCATTGGTCTTATTAGTAAAGGGTTAAAAAGTGATGATTTAAACCATTTGTCAGTTGTGTTCTATTGCTGGATCTGGTCCTTGAAAACTTGATTTAAGTGCTTGAAAAAGTCCTTGAAAGTCCTTGAATTTAGTTTGCACGAACCTGTATGAATCCTGTTTAATGGAGACATTACCTCCCCTGGAGGTACTGAAGCAGAACTGATTCCTGCTAAGTGTGAGGACCATAGTCATAAAACTGTCAAGTGAATGCAGTGTGATATTTTGAGCACATAGCTAATTGGGTCAGACATTAAATCCCAACTTTAAAATTAAGAAATAGCAATGGTCTCATGGTTCAACCATATGTGAGACCATTACTGACCATTGCCTGGAAGATTATTGCCAGGACCACTGCCCACCACTTCCCACCATTGCCAAAAGATTTATTGCAAAGATTACCGCCAGCTTTAACCACCAATTCTAGAGCTCCAACCATTGTGTACCATGGTCAGGGATGGTACTAGGGTTATCATTTCAGTGGGATGAGGCATGTTAATGTATTGTTTATACAACCTCACCTGTAAATATTACAATGAATATGTAATATGTAAGTTCTAAACATCTTTTCGTCAGCAGAAATAAAGCATAAAAAGAAACAAATCAAATAGAAATGAGTTGTTAAACCTAGCTGTATTATTCTGTTTGTTCTCACTGACATGTGTATATTGGAGCTGCAAATGCTTCAAGTCTGCATTTCTGAATTGTAATTTTTATAAGTCCAAATTTTCAAGCTGAAAATTTTCAAAGTGTTGAATGTGGCAAGTTTTCCAAGCCCAATTTTACCCAATTCTATATGTCCGAAGTTTTCCGAGACAAATTTCATCAAAGCCCTGCATGTCCAAACTCTTCGGAGCCAAAATTTAACAAAGTCCTGCATGCCCAAGCCTTTTCCGAGATACTTCCGAGGACACATTCCGAGGTTTGTAATGGTTCCGTGGAAAATTTTCGACTCCGCAGATTTTTCCATGGAAAACCTTGGTAGTCCAAGGTTTTTCCACGGAAAACCTTGGATGTCCAAGATATTGTGCGGAAAATCTACAGCCGGGGAGAAAAAAACTCTGCAGGATCTGACAGAAGCTGTTAGTTAGGCATTAAACAGATTAAATCTTCAGCCTACCACCCAGAAACACAAGGGGCCCTAGAAAGGTATCATCAAGCACTGAAGAATATGATGAGAACATATTGTTTTGAAAATGAAAATGAATGGGATAAAGGTATACATATGTTATTATTTGCCACCAAAGACATACCAAATGAGTCACTGGGATTCAGTCCATTTGAACTTACATATGGACATACTGTGAGAGGTCCAATAAAGCTTATGAAAGAAAAATGGTGGTGGAGACACAAGATGAACCTATCTTGGAGTATGTGTCCAAATTCAAAGAAAAGTTGAAAAGGCTTGTGATGTGGCACAGTCAAATCTGATTAATGCAAAGGGTAAGATGAAAACATTGTATGATAAGAAAGTAAGGGAAAGAAGTTTTAAACCAGGAGACAAGGTGTTGGTACTTCTGCCTATCCAAGGGCATTCAATTCAGGCAAAATTCAGTGGTCCTTACCTGGTTGAAAGACAGTTGAATGATGTGGATTATATAATATCTATACCAGATAGGAGGAAAGCTAAACAGCTTTGTCATATCAACATGTTAAAAGAATACCATGAAAGAGGAACACCAGTAGGAATTGTCAGTGCCACTACTTCGAAAAAAAGATGGAAATGATAATGGTGATTCTGAAATGAAGACTTGAGTTCTATTTCCAGTTTAAAAATGCTGAACTTGACATATTAAGAAATCTTGATAGCAAGAGTAGTCATTTGGAGCCTGATTTAACAAAACTTATTCATGAGTTTGAACATTTATTCTCAGACCAGCCTGGTTGCACCTCAATATTATGTCATTATGTAGATGCAGGTGATGCTGGTCCAATAAAGCAACAACCTTATCGGATGAATCCTCTGAGATTGGCTGCAGTTCGAGAAGAAATAAATTACATTCTGGAAAATGATATTATAGAACCAAGGCAAAGTAGTTGGATTAGTCCTATTGTATTGGTTGCAAAACCTCATGGTTCAATGCGATTTTGCATTGATTATAGAAAAGTGAATACTGTGACTAAATCAGACTCCTATCCAATCCCTGGAGTGGATAATTGTATTGGTAAGATAGGAATAGGGTAAAAATTATATAAATATTACTTGCATAAATGTGTTCAGATTATAAGATTATCTTCAGTAATATTGTTTATGTAAGCATGTCAAATTGAATGTGTACAGAATTGTTCAAATGATTGAACAGGAGATTATTCTTATTGTAATACAAAGGAGTTTGTATTGTTGACAGAAAAACTGTTCCTCAGTTCGGTGAGATTTGTATAAACAGTGCAACTGTGTCAATTAGAACCGTGTGCGTTTGTTACAGTAAAACAGTGGAAGATATGGTATAATTAATCTATGTGAATGTTAATGCTACTTTGTTAAAAGAGTAGATATTTCTTGTTGGAAATCACTGTGTATTGTAGGTTAAAATACCTAAGAAGTAACATTGACAGTTGGGAAGGAAAAATTTTCCTAATTCCAATTTTTCTTTCTCCAAGGAGGGGGATGTGTTATGAAAATGTGTGTGGCTGTTTGTCTTCATTTGGACAGGTCACTGTATGTATTCAATGTGTGCTGGGTCATTGATCTCAATGAATACTGTGCAGGGTCACTGCAGAGCCACTGAGTTGGCCTGTTTTGTGGATGACTCACATGTAACTTGTAAACAGGTGGACTAGAATGGTGACCTACATTCATATGAGGGGACCCAGATGTTAACCCATGAGACAAACACCGGCAGGTACAGGCAATCTCCTGTTTATTCAACCATGCTTATAATACATAGAGTCGTGGGTACTCCACACCAGCAAGTCTGTCTTCTCTCAACCACTCCTTGCGTCTCCCATGCCACGTGCCATGTGCAGCGGCTCGTAATGACGTAAGACATGGGCAAGGACAATACTCATTAACATATTGACACCAGGCAGGTCTCAATGGATGTGTGACTAACTGGAAAAACTCTGGAACCTATTAGAGACTACTGTGTATGAATATAAAGTAGATATTTCCTGACTGAGAGAGGAGAGCAGAGGAGAAGAGAGAGAATTCTGCAGGATCTGACAGAAGCTGTGTGTTGTCATCAAGTCATTGGGACTGTGAGCCATTGTTTACATTGTGCCTGTGGAGTGTGGACAGGGTCTTGAGTGGACTTGTATATTTGGTGCTACCCATTTACACTTTGTACCTGTGCAGTTTGGATATTGTCTGATTGGACTGGTTGGCATATTGTACCACATTGGACCCAAACTGTACCTCTGTGGGATTTGTACCAGATCATTTGGCACCTGTCATATGACTTGAAACTGCGGGACAGTATCTGTGGACTATCTCACCAATGATTAGGATTTACCTAAGACTGACCGTTGAAATACTTGTGGAGATAAGTGTACCTACTTTGTACTGATTTTGATTGTTAATATTTTGTTATGTTAAAGTTATATCATTGTTGTCATTCTTTGTTAAGTTCTAATTAAAAAAGGTGGGCATCGTAACAGCGCCTTTGGCACTCTAAGTCACCAAAGATGGAATTACATCCACATCATCAGTGAATGATGAACTTTCTGTACTCTGAATCAATGCACAGATATTAGGAAAGGACAACCCCTTACCAAGAAAACCATTGAACTCTGGCGTTGAATTGGGAGGAATGATAACTGGCCCATCTCCACTCAGTCTCACTTTGGCGAAACAATGGTTGGTTTTAGCTAACTGTCTCTCTCTCTTGGAGTGATGGACCTCAAGGCTAAATAAATAGGTGTAATAAGTTTGGCCTTTTGTAAAAATGTAGCACTGAAGTGTTGACGCTCTCGTTCAACCAAGGAAGACAAGATATGTGTACCTACAAGGAGTGGGACAAAACTATAATATTGGCTAGAGGGAACCACCAAAATTAAACACTTCTGGAAAGTGCTTTGCACATCTTACAGTCCAACACCTGCAAACTTCAAGTCTACTTTTGTATAGCAGTCATAAGGAAGTAATTTTCCATCAGCACACTCAACTTTGAGGAAAACATTTAAAGGCTACAAAAGAATGTGCTGCAAATACTGGTAATAAATTTATGGCTGACTGTTGACACAGTAGAACCTGTGTCCAAAAGAGCTTTGGTCACAAATCCGTCAACAGAAACTTCACTTTCCATAGCCTACCCGACTAAATTTGATGTGGAGCTCGAGTGACATTAATCATTTGGTGTGGATTCCTGGCCTGACATCCGTCGCTTTATGTAAGCCTGTTCTCATTTAAATATCCCGCCTAATATGTTCCAACCTCACTCTACAGCCTATCACAACATGGCCGGCCTGTCCACAACGATAACAAATATATCCTCAGCATCCTCTTGTTGTAAAGCAGGAGTTGATACACCGTCACTGTGTAGAGAGTCATGACTGATCTGTGGTGGCTGAAAATTTCTTTCTCTTCCTCTTCTTCTTCCCCGGCAATTGTTATATGCTGAACCACTTCTGAATTGGTGAAAATCTTTCTCAAACTTCTCTTGATTGTTATTCATACCCTTCATTTCAGTCATCAGTTGGTTCTATGGTTCAATGTGGCCTTTACTTCACTAAGTTCAGATCCTGAAGAAATTTCAACAGCCTCTTTCATTTGAGCTTTCTTTGTGTCCTTACTTTTCAGTCTTTCTCTGTTTTTAATCTTGTTCAATCCGTCTGACTGCAACCCTGAGTTCATCAAATTCTGCTATGTGATCATACAGATGTCCTGTCACATCCTTTAGGTTCTGTTGTAATCCACTCCAAAACATAGATTTCAGCATTGAGTCCATCTGTGATTCTTCAACATAACCCTTGTCTTTGACCTTGGTGGAAAGGTCCTCTAGGAAACAATGCCATGCTACGACATCTTCTGTCTGTCAAGCTGAATAAAATCTAGCAAGCAGCACCTCACCCTGATCCACAATACCATAGGCACTATCAAATTTGGCTATAATATCCCTTACGGTAGCTGCGGGACCCAACCGCAAGACAACCCTTCGCAAAGAACTTCTAGCTATCTGCGCTCACCACTGTCTGCTCTGAATGACTCTCTTTCAAATACATTCAACTTCATTTTTCCAAGCTTCATATGTGGTTGTTTTCTTTTCATCACCACAGAAGGAAGAGAGTTTTGGAAAATGCTGCAATTTACTTGGAAAATATACTGCAGACTGAGTGCTTGGAGCATGTCCCATCCTCTCTGCAGTAGACTTAATCCAATTTTGAAACTCTTCCTTGCAATCAAGTTCAGGCTTGATTCCCAGGTCTTTGAGGTGACCAACCATTTTCTGAATTTCTCCATCTAACATGGCCATCGTGAATCACTGTCGTGTTTCAGTGAAAAAGCTGTATGGGGGGAGGGGGGGAATTCAATCTCACAAGCACTAGTAACTTGTTTTGGCGTTAGTGGGTGTGTTTCGGCATTTCAGGGCGGTTCCCGGCGTTACACAGCGTTTGCCAGCGTCAGAAAGCGTTAGCAACGCTGGGAAATGCCAAATCCAATTAAGCCTTTTGGGGCTCAGCGTTAGCCAGTGTTGGTTGGCATTAGTCAGCGTTTGCCAGCGACACCATTTCAATGCCGGCAAATGCTTTGAAACGCTGAGTACCGCTGGCAAACGCTCTGTAGTCCTCTCAACTAGCAAACTCAATGGGATACATGTAAAATTTGAATTCAGTTGAACTGGAATGAGAAGAATCCATGGAAATTTGTGTCTTGTACTTGTACTAATTATTAATATACTTTTATTTTTTATACTCTTGGGCAATACAACATAATTATCTTTAATATTATGATGATGATTTATCTATTGAGGTGTATGTGTAGTGAATGACTTTGCTTATGGTCACTGATGTTTTGGTCACCTCAATCTTGGTTGCCAAGTAAAGACAAACAAACAACCCTGTTTTCAATTTTTATTTAACACAGCACAACAATTTTTATGGTATGTACAGCACAAATCAGGAATATATAGCTTTATGCTAGCATATAAATTATATATATATATATATATATATATATATATATATATATATATATATATATATATATATGCTGTCACCCATAAACAATAAGAGTAATATTGTCCTGAAAATGAGAAAATGCACAAATAGACCACAAATACCAAAGAAAAGTCCGGCATGTTCCTCAGTGACATGAGCGCTGCCATCTTGAATGATGTCGATGGTTAACCAATCGATGATGAGCATTCACAATTACAATGTCACATAATTGCGCTTCAGTGATTGTGAAAAGTTGTCTGGAGTTTCTTTTGTACTTATAAAGTGGCAGAGTAAAATGGAGACAAGAAATTTTTGGTGTGGACAGCATTATGTCATTTTAACTGTTTTTCTTTTATGATGGCCAAGGATGGCGGACAGGCAGACATCTTAAGGAATTACAGCCAGTGCTCTTTTTCAATACCAATTCCTCACCCTCTGCCTGAAAGAGTGTAGGCCCACTGACTTTTTGAAGAAAGAAAGAGAGAGAAAAAGAAAGAAAGAACTGTAATCAAGTGTTTATGCACCTTTTTGTGTGTTGGCGAGAAAGCACAAGGCCAAGGAATCACCAAAATTTAGTGAAGGCCCTCAGTTCACCGGTCTGAGCTAAATCAACATATTCCTATATTCGTAGAACTCTTGGGAGAAACCTGCCTTTTGGGAGAGACTCCACTTTTATTGATTCTGAATTTTATATTGCTGGAGTTAGAAGGCATGCTGTGCAGTCAAGGGAGAAACAAACAAACATACATAGAAATGGGCTTTTCAGCAAATTTTGAAACTATCGCGTTTTAGGCTTACCTTCACGGTACGCTAAAACTACACTCAGTAAAGAAACTGACAGTCAAATAAACTCACGTTAGCAACTTAGCCATCACCTGTTCCATGATGTAGCTAGGCGGGCCGGTGGGCCGGTGGCCTATTCAGCCAGTTGCTAACCGCAGGTTTTGGGTCACTAGTGAGCGTGATACCGGACCTCAGGAACAAGCTACAATTTGCAGCACTTCAAATTTTTTTATAAATAAGCATATTTAAGACCTGAAATTTTGCTGGTTTATAAATTATACTTCAAATAATATAGCACTTGTCATGTAAACTATACAGTTTGGGGTCTGGGTTTCAGCATGGGCTCCGCAGTCTGCATCCACGTTTTAGTATGTAGGGCTACCGTCACAGCAGCACATGACTTATTGTGAGATGTGGTGACCGATGCCCCCTACAAGTCATTGTAGGAACTCACAAAAATGCCCAGGATAACGATTCTGTGGCTTTATACGATTTCCTAGTTTCATTGTGATCCTGTGCACACAATGTCATTCTTTTCAATTTTGTGCAGGAAACTGGATAAATCTTATAGGATTTTGTGAAGTGAATACCATTTCCGTTGAAAAAATCGATAGGATGATTTGAATTTGGTGATAATAATTTGGACAAAATTGAAAGGTTACTTGATTTTGTGGACGAAATGACAAACTTGCACATAAAAGTGAAAACCTAATACCATTTTGTGGACAAAATTCAAAACTGCGCACAGAAATGAAACAACAGGCTTTAATGAATTGTGTGAAACTGATTGGATTTCGTCTTTTCTTTTCCAATTTTGTGAAAACTTGTTCAATTCTGTAAATTATGTATTAGAATTTTGTGGACAAGATTGATAAATTGACAATTTTGTTGACAGAATCGATATGGAGTTTCTACAGAATCCTAAGTTTTTTTCAATTTCGTGGACAAAATCTGTACACTTATAGGATTTTGTAAACAAAATTGGTAGGCTTTACTCGATTTTGTGGACGGAATTGATAAACTTATGGATTCTCTGAACAAAATTGATATGCTTAACAATGCTGTGGACGAAATTGTGAGAGTTTACGGATTTCTTTCATAAAATGAATTAGAATAGCCACAAAATTTATGTTACACTTGGCACCCCATAAAGCTGGGCTATGAGGTCCTTAAATGCTGACACAAATGGGGCTATGGCCTATGTTGTTTGACCATGCAACAGTGGCTATGCCTTATTGAACTTTGTGTTGCTATGCCGTTTCCCTGGCCCAAGTAAAGGACAGGTAAGACACCAAAAACCTTTGCATGGGCGATTCAAGATTTTAACGGTTTTTACAAGATAAGTGTCCTTTTTATAAGTTGGCAAAATTTTAAGGTCGCTAAAAAACACAGAGGCATGTGGACATCTGAACGTCCATGTGCCACTCTTTTGATTTTCAGCCACCTCGTGGAACAATGCTACCCATCAATCATACTTAACAGTCTGTCACGTGGCTACAGGTAGCAACGGCCCTGGGCAGGTCTTGCCAGAGGAGGACAAGCATGGAGCTGATGTGCTGTATGCCCTCCAGGGGCTTGTCTCTGGAGGACAAATGGCAATGTATCCCCATACCCTTTTTGCCTTTCACGGCTGAGTTCTACCACCAGCTCATAGCCAGAACTTGCGGCACATGGGTTCCCATAGACCAGCTAACATCTAGGTATCTGAAGCAAGGGCGACTCCTTCCTAAGCCATATGTCCAAGGGAGATGGTATTCTGCGCCTGAGCATATCTTTCCATAAGGTTCACTGCTGGTGGACTTCAACTGGGAAGAGTTTGATGCTTGGCAGCCGAAATCTTGTGCAGCATCAGCTTAGCCTTCAGGCAATTGCAGGAAGATGCCAGGGGATCTGTCCTCACAGCGTCCTTCTCTCTTTGGCCACTCTTGAGTTCTCTCCCGGATGACCCCTTGGGGCTGTGTGCACATGCCGGAGGCCATGTGCCATTGGTTAGACCAGGGGACACTCCTCCCCACTTTGTTGTCGTGGGCTGTTGATCACCAGGTGCTAACCGTCTGGTGTTTACCAGGTTTGCCGAGACAGTTGGTGCTTAGCTTCACCGGTCAGCCATTCGCATTCATGTGTATCTGGACGATTAGCTTATTCAAGCTCTTCTGCACCTGGATTTGCAGTGTCATATGCATACCGTTCTGGAACTTTGCCAACACTTGGGCCTGGTAGTGAATCTATGCAAGTCCAGCTTCGGCCAGAGCAGAATGTTGTCTTCCTTGACATCCAGTTTGATCTTGTTTGCCTCCTTCTGTCGTCATTTGGAAGACAGGTGAGAGAGACTTCAGTCCCTGCTTATAGCTTTTCTGACTTGCAAGGTCGGCTAAGTGCAACAGTGGCTCACCCTGCTGGGCTCCCTGTCCTCAATGGACTCTCAGGTCCCACTTGGTTGCCTTCATTGTCCCTCCTTGCACCTAGGTCTGTGTGCAGACCAGGTGGTCGAGGAACCAGGGTATCAGGTCCCAGTCCAGATGTGGACTTGTTTGTAACTTGCAAGAATGTGAAACTGCAGGTTTGCATCTCACCTGTCCCAGATCACCAGGCCCTAGCAGTGTATACTCTAGCCATGGGCTGGGGCAACCTTTGGGTGTACACTTTTCCACCTCTACAGATCCTTCAAGGGTACTGCACAAGGTTCGGTCGCATCATTGCAATCTGATCCTTAGCGGCCCCAAAGCAATTGCTTGGCTGACCTGTTTGAACTAAGCGTTGAGCCTCGCTACATTTACCAGCATGGATGAAACATCTGGTGCAGCCACGGACGAGCATGTTCTACAAGAACCCTGAAGTGCTCAACCTCCATACTTGGCGGTTATCTCACAGCACATCCGCGACAGAAGTTTCTTGGAATCGGTCTCAGATAGAATTGGCATAGGAGGGCTTAGATCCTCTCTTATTGTCGCCTCGGCTCAACGGAAAGGGTTTTCCGACTGGTGCGCCAGTAATGGAATCCACCCTTGGTGTCTACACATTGTGGACATGGCTGACTTCCTGGTGTATCAGTGGGAAGTCTTAGGTAGGAGCTCGAGAACAGGTGAGGGTTCTATACCAGCCACCTCTTTAACCCTTGCAAATGTCTTGGACAGACCGACATCAAGACAGGTCCTCCTTTGGTGGGACCTGCGGCTGGTATAGTCTTGTTGAAGAGGTGGCCCTCTGAGTGCCTTGAGGACCCCTGGCAGGTACACCTCAAATACTGGATGTGGAAAACTTGTTTTCTGTTAACACTCGCTTTGGGAGCTCAGAGAAGCGAGATCCACGCTCTAGCTCATGACCAACTCCAATCGTCCCCTGACCACTCCCCGGTGACCCGGAGGCCTCATTTGGGTTTCCTTGCAAGGAACCAAATGGCTCGAGATCCAGCTATGTCCTTCAAGGGTTTTACCCTCCGTGCTCTGGATACTGCTCTTCCCCTCGAGGAAACAGCCCGGTGTCCTGTGAGAGCCCTTCAGTGGTAACTTTCACGCATTGACAGAGTCAGCAGACAGTTCAACCCTCTTCCTACCCCTCACCAATCCTCATAAGAAGCAAGTTTTCAGAAACACGATTTCGTTGTGGATTAAGCTGACAATCCTTTAGGCCTAAGAGATCTCGTTGGAAAGGCTTGGTGCCTTGCACAGCCAGAGCACGAGGTGGGAACCTGTAATGCCTCCTGGCGGGCCGTGTGGAATGTTGCAGTTCTCGACATTTTATGGGCCTGCTGATGGCGATCTTCTTCGACCTTCGCTGAGCACTATTTGCGTGACTCGATAGTGCTATAGGAAGGCATGTAGACCTTTGCAGGCATCTTAGGCTCCTTTGCTTAGGTTCTGATACTTGTCCGTTAGGCTTTCTAGATCCCATCAGAGGCTGAGGCCATGGTCCAGTTAATGGCACTCTTGTGGTTTAGATTCGATGTGGCGTATAGGTTGGCACACTTCTTAGTGGGCTGATGGCATGTGCAACATGTTGCCTAAGTAATGTGGGGCTTTCATGTTACTTTTGCCTGCATAGCAGACCAAGTTGCGTGTTACTGCTTGGTCTGCCCTTTTTCGACAGGATTTTATTCATAGTAAAGGAAACAAACCTATACTAGCTGTGACCCTCCCCTTAGACTGAGACACCAGAAAGTTCATCATTATTGCCTAGAGCAGTACCAGCTTCTGGTCCCTAGTGTACTGAAGCCTCTTACCATAGTAACCATTCTCAGCCAATTAGAAACTGAGTCACTTTTACACTGCTAAAACAGTGACCTTGTCAAAGAAGGGTAGACCCCAGGGTAGTAGACAAAATATGCAGCTGGGTCTGCCTTGGAGGGAAATGTTACTTGGGCATGTGCAGTATAGTGCATTGTTGACCTTTGCCATGTGAAGGTTATACCATGAAATATCCTATGAACAGCAATTTTCAACTGAATTGTAAACCCATAGATGCAGTGTTGCAGTCTTAACAAAATATGGCTTGGCAGGGGACATAAATCCTTAGGATCATTGTACCATTTTGCATTTTTTACATCTTTTCTCTTGCTCCATCAGGCAATTTATACTTTAGGGAATAGTGAACATCATTGTTTAGCTGTTTTGCATACTGCACAAACCCTGTTTTCAGCTGTGATTTTTGGGCTTGGCATAATACTCTGTACATGTGTAGAATTATTTTTCAGGCCTTTACATCTAAAAATCATTGGCGAGGTGAAACACGCTCACCTGATATCATTCTAGGTGAGTTATTCCTATCATCAGAGGACTTAAATGCAAGATTGAAATGTGTGTTTAGGAGCGTACCTCAGGTATTTTAGGCGCACTTTAGAGCGATGAAAAATCACTCTCCTCAAACATGAAACATATTTTTATGTCATATTTTTACTGTTAGGACTTTCCGATGGCAGACGAGAAGGCGAGGATGCTCACTTCGAAAGGCATGGTTCGTAAAATGCTGGATATGTACAATCTTAACAAACAAGGAAGACTGGATGATATATATACAGGTCAGTGAAACTTGTGCAGACTACTGGACGTGCATCAAGTTGTTTGGATAATACATAATTGTATAAAGCAAGGCTTCACAGAGACATTCTGCCCAAGTTAATGAAAGTGTCCTTTAGCAGAGGAAGATGTCACTTGAGTTGCTCCAGGGAAGGCAATCGTGGGTTTCATTTTTTGTTTCATGGTTACAATTAACATTTTTAGCTCAGCTGACTTGTCAGTCAGCTGAGCTTATCTTATGGTCCGTCATCTGTCCGTAGTCCTTCAAAAATTAACACTTTCGACTTCTTCTCCAAAACCGTCAGCCAGATCCACTTCAAACTGGCTGGGATGTGCCTTGGGTGGGTGTCTACCAAGTTTGTTCATATGGTGATGGTCCAGTGATTTTTGGATTTTTTATGAAATTTTTTGTTCTTTTTTTGGCAAATCTTAAATCTTCTCCGAAACTGCTCACCCAATTGCTTTGATATTACACAGGAACACTCCCTGGATCTCCTAGTTCCCAATTTGTTCACCAGGTGGTGCTGCAATTTTTTCTGATTTTTTCTGAATTTTTTGTGTGTTATAGCCATTTTCGACTTCTTCTCCAGAACCGTCACTGAGATTAAGCTGAAACATGTTGTATATGTTCCTTGTGGAAGGGTCAAACAAAGTTGATCACTATGTGGGAATGCTGTAGATTCCTGATTTTTAACAATATTTAGCTCAGCTAACTTGTCAGTCATCTGAGCTTATCTTATCGTCCGTCGTTTGTCTGTCCGTCCGTTGTCTGACAACAATTCACGTTTTCGACTTCTCCAAAACCGTCAGCCAGATCCACTTCAAACTTGGTGGGGATGTGCCTTGGGTGGGTGTCTACCTAGTTTTTTCAAGTCAGCTGAGCTTATATTATGGTCCTCTGTACGTCGTCCATCAGTCGTCAGTCCGTCTGTCCTTACTACATTAGTACAATACTGAGTGAATTAAATAAAGTTATAATAAAGAATAAAGTCCTCAAACTCAACTCAAACTACTGCAAAAAAATGAAAATGTACAGGGGAGTGAATAGAATGTGGATTACAGATGGCACAAGTGATATTCTACTAAACATTGACAAAATCAACAATAAGAATAGTGCAAAATCAATTCATACTTTTGATTCCTCAACATTGTATACAAAGATCAACTTGACAGACATAAACAACGTGTTAATTTCAATGTTGGATAAGGCGTTCAAAGGTGGCACATGTCAGTATATTAAAATATCTGGTACTGAGGCTAAATTTGATAAAGGTAAGAACAAAGGAATATCTTACACGAAGCAAGAGTGTGCTCAAATGATAGAATATATTATCAATGCATACTTTTGCCTTGGAACCAGAGTCTATCAACAAATAGTAGGCATACCAATGGGAACAGATCCAGCCCCATATATTGCCAACCTTTATTTGCATTTTTATGAATCAAAATGGATGGAGGAATTGGCAAAAACAAACTTTACAGCTGCAAGAAGATCATATTCTCACACAAGAAGATTTATAGATGACCTGTGTGCTTTAAACAATGGAGATGAAATAAAGGGGAATTGGAAAAGCATTTATCCCAAAGAACTAATATCAAATCTGGAAAATGAAAGTGATACAAAGGTACTTTCCTTGATCTGGATATAGAAATAAAGAACAACCTGTATGTAATAAAAATAATTTGACAATTAAGAGAGACCAGTTCAAATTTGATATGATCTACCGTGACCTGACAGGAAACATTCCAGAGAAACAAGCATATGGAGTTTGTATCGGACAAGTGATACGTATTGCTAGAAACACCACACTTTTTAGCGATTCTGTCAATAGGGTTAGAACTTGTTGCATAAATTGCAACACAAAGGTTATAAAATACAACAACTACACAAAACTCTGTTGAAATGTTTCCAGAGATACGACAAACTACCTAATAAATACAACACTATCCCAAGAACATTGGTCAAATTGTGTCAAGATGGAGTTTAAAATGACAAAGTATAGTCCTCAAAGTGTTTAGAGTGGTGAGAGGGAAAGTACCCGGGGTAAAGTATACTTAACCCACCTAGAGAATTTTCTCTAGTCCATCTTAAGTCGGAAAACCATGATCATACTCACTTTTTGCAGGATTTCTTTCTTTTTAATCTTCAGCCAGTACAGTTGAAGAGGTGGCTTTCAGCTAATACCTTAGTACACTTTACCTCATAACACGTCTTGTTAACTTTATGGTGGTAAAAATTGTATTAGTATTTAGCTGTTTATACCAGTGTCGGATTTGGTGGAATAGTGTATGAAGCTTTTAAATTTCAAAGGAGACGTCCGTAGAACTTCAATTGTTCAGTGAAGGACTTGTAGAAGTCTACTCCTTGCATTTGATACTCTATAACAGTGATTCAATCACTTAACTTATTAATTAGATAATATTCCAGATTCATAGATATCACAAAAACGATGTAGGCCTACTTTCTACTTTTGCTATAAACTCAGCTGAAGAAGTAGTCAGAAGAACCAAAATAGTGATAGGCCTACCAATTCTCCGTTATCTTTTGCAGAAGTAATAAAATTTGGATTTTGAGTGGTTGGGCATGTACATATTGGAAACACTATAGTCTGTATTTAATGAATATTTCAAAGGTTAAGAGGACCGGTTTAAAACCACCAGTTGACTTTTGTGGGTGACTGCCTGTCTCAACTCAGTAGTGAAATTTGTTTCTTCACATTGGTATTGGAAGATGCATGTTGATGCATTGGTAACGCTGGAATCTCTTTGCTTTTATTGTTGGGTTTGATATCTATGAATATGGGTCATGTTTTTCTACATAAGTGTATCATAGTAGAGACGTCCGTCCGTCATCCGTCAACAATTCACATTTTCGACTTCGTCTCCAAAACCGTCAACCAGATCCACTTCAAACTTGGCAGGGATGTGCCTTGGGTGGATGTCTACCAAGTTTGTCCAAGTGGTCACGGTCCAGTGATTTTTGGATTTTTTATTAATTTTTTGTTCTTTTTTGGCAAATCTTAAAGAATCTTCTTCTCTAAAACCGCTCACCCAATTGCTTTGATATCACACAGGAACACTCCCTTTGACGCCTAGTTCTTAATTTGTTCACCAGGTGGTGCTGCAATTTTTTTTCTAATTTCTTTTTATGAACTTTTGGGTGTTATAGCTATTTTTGACTTCTTCTCCAAAACTGTCTCTCAGATTAAGCTGAAACATCGTGTATATGTTCCTTGTGGAAGGGTCAAACAAAGTTGTTCACTATGTGGGAATGCTGCGGATTTCTGATTTTTAACGATTTTTTCAATTCAGGTACTTATCGGTCAATGCAGCTTTATATTGATTACTATTAATAAATACCACAGAGAGCTTGCCTGGGGGATCTGAAATGCCGGAGTGAACGACCTGACTAGCCCATTTTTATGCCTCATTTTCACAAACTTATATTTGACACTTTACAAGAAAATTTACATCTTAATAAAGGCCTAAATCTCTTCTTTATAACTGTGGTGTTGTTATTTTTATTGATGTTTATGTTATTTATTGAGCAGGATGTGAAAAAGTGACATTTTCAGTGCCGTCACACCTCTTTCGCGTATGTGGGCAGTGGTCAAGTTTGACCCTTTCCTTTGATTTGGTTAGCGTCATTTTCTGAATGAGTGATTAAATTCAAAATTGCCATAGATAGAAAGAACAGATTCTAATCTTTATTTTCCTATAAAAAACTTACGCGTACCACCAGAAGAAGATTACAAAAAAGATAAATTGAAAACTTTACAAAAAAATAAATTGAAAACTTTGAAGTAAAATTTCAAAATGTTAGAAAAATAGTAACATGATAAATTTTTATACGGTTATAAAGCTTATTTCAAGCAGAAGATTGTGAAAAAAATTGAGTTTGTAATATGCACCGCAGAAATACGCCCTTAATTTTTGTAACTGGCTCAGCTTGCCTAAAGCGAGCAAGGAGTTCGCCATTTTTTCGAGTCGCCGGCAACACTGCACAGAGCGACAACATGGATCACACCTCCGATATCCCCTGGACAGTTTGGTCTGAGATTGGTAAGTTTTATCAAGTATACATTATATAATATTCTGGTGATTTTTCAGAAAAATCTTTCCTTATTTTAGCGAGAAATTTTAGTCTGAAGTGTAATGCGTGTAATTGCATTGACTCTGTTCCGCGCCAATTGAGAACCTGCGTTGTTGAGAATAATCCTCAATCGGCGCAGCGCCATCTAGGAATTCCCAAGCGGGGCGCCCAAGTGAGAATCAACACACGAAGACGCGGTGAGGTTCACATGAGATTGTATATCCTTGGCAGTGAATGACATGCCAACTTATTTTTATTCTCTGTAGCTTAGATATGACTGCCAGGGCATTAAAACATTTTTGAACTGCCATAATAACCGAGATTTTTTTGAAATACCTAGTAATACATGGATATTCTCAATTGGCCCAGACTCCTGGACCGTATGTGGCATGTCATTCAGTGCCAAGGATATACTATCTCGTGTGAACCTCACCGCGTCTTCATGCGCTGATTCTCACTTGGGCGCGCTGCTTGGGAATTCATAGATGGGGCTGCGCCGGTTGAGGATTATTCTCAAACAGCGCGGAACAACTTGAGTAAACTGATAAATCGGGCTGTGGAGACCAGACTGAATCATGCTTCCGAACAAATAACTTTGATTTATAAGAGTGTTATAAATGATATAGGCATCAACTTGTATCAGAATTTGATGATTTTATTGACAAAGAGGGTCTTCAAAAATTTTTGGGTCGATGAAAAATGTAAAATTCAATATGGCGGATGTGCGATGTCGCGATGTAAACAAACCGAGCCGTCACAGGTCGCACTCCCCTTTTTGTTGGACTTTTGTTAACTCTTAGCAGTAAATTAGGCTTTAAATACCAGCAGTCTGCTGTTGTATCATGTCCAAATGAAATTCAATGTTTTAATGTGACATTTCGGATAAGGTGTGACGATGAAATTTGCAGAGTTGTGCTTTTATAGTTAGGTAGTTTTGAAATTCAAACTTGCCGAATTTATTTTTTGTAAATATCCTGAACATTTGTCAAGTATTTCTCTTGATTTGGAGACAAAAACCTTCATCTGACGTTTATACAAGAAATACTTGGTCTTGGCAGTGGTACCATTTCCTCCCCACCCCCTCCACCAACCAACCAAAACAGAACTGTGCAAGATGAAATAATGATTGTTCTAATACTACTTTGGCTTCATATCTATTGGACAATTTTTACAAATACACGTATACCCACACACATGTGGCAAAAACTTCTTAGTGGTACCCCCCCCCCCCCAAAAAAAAATGATAATAAAGAACTGGGAACTTTGCTAAATGAAATATTGGATTTTAAATATGCCTTGATATTTATGTTGGAAATTATCCCAAGTCTGGGTACAATTTGTGTTTTAGAATTGGTTAAGCACGTTTTACCACACTAATTCAAAATAAATAACTCGACATGTTACAAAACAAGACTTGCTTAGCATAAATTTAATTTTCATCACAAAATTGCTATGTGAAACCAATAAGCACCTGTTGTGCCTTGCCAAGTAGTGCAGTATGGTAAAATATATATAAATGTACATTTTTTGTTTCAGATGATATGAAGAGGCCAGATTGTTTCAAGCTGTGTGTTTAGCCAAGGGGAGGGGAAGCCGTCCCAGCCTTCCAAGTCTTAAGATGCAAGTCAAAAACAGACAACTGCTGTACTTGTACCACATGCGCAAGTCATCAGAATCTTCCTGGGATCAGGTTGACCAGTGGCTAGGTAGGTTTATTTCTCGCCTACCCCAGGAAGAAAGCAAGGCATCTGGTGGAGACAGCTGTCCAGGGCATGCTAAAGTGTCCAGTCAAAGAAAGACAGTCTTTCTGGCACACCTCATTGGACCTGGATATTATTGGTGTGCAGTTTTTTTGTTTTTACTATTGAGTATATATATATAGGCAGTGACATAACAAATCAATGTATGTTGATTTATTAAAGGAAAGAGAGAGAGAGAGAGAGAGAGAGAGAGAGGGAGGGAGGGAGGGAGGGAGGGAGGGAGGGAGAGAAAAAGAAAGAAAGATTCATGCCAGTGACATAACAAATCAATGTATGTTGATTTATTAAAGGAAAGAGAGAGAGAAAGAGGGAGGGAGGGAGAGAGAGAAAGAAAGAAAGATTCATGCCAAAATTATTTTAACTTGGAAAAAAAATATTTGTTTGGATGTGAATAAATTTATCTCAAACAAATTATAAAAAGTATAGAAGACTTAGGTGTATGTGTGTTGCGTTCTTGTTCTTAAACTATGAAAGTTAAATCAACTGATAAATATGTGAAATCAATTTTCTGTGTCTTCTTTCTTTTCAGGACCACAGAGCAAACCAGCCGGCTTGACCCACAGTGTTGTCCGGGATGTGAATTTCCAGCTGGTGCAGTGTGCCAGGGGTGATGTGACAACAGGACTTCTTAGAGAGCTATCTGCATAGTATACATCGAAACTCTTTAAAATAGTTTTTTTAGCATGGCCATGAATGTTCAGTGCGAGCCAACTGAAAACAGAGATTTCAAGGATAAAGGCAAAAGCAAAAAACTTCTGAAGGACTCTCACAGAAATAATAAAGCAGAACTGTATTTATGAGAAACATTGTGCCAAAATCAAGAAGAGGTAAATAGTCAAGTCGAAAAAGAGACTGTTGGCCAGGTTTTGTCTGAGGTATGTACAAAAAATAGACAGGGAGCTGCATGGAAAGAAGGTATGAACATGGGTAGCCATTTACAGAGAGTGTTGAAATGTGTGTTATGGAACTAATCAGTGAGTTGGATATTCTGGGGCAAAAGTTGGTGCTGTCATGCAAAGTGTGTCCAGTTGGTTGTTCAATTAAACTCTGGAGTCATTACCACCTGCAGCAAAAGTAACATCAATGGCAGATCTAAGGCTCCTGTTCTTGCTAAAAATCAGGTAGCTGAGACACTTGTTGAGTCAGAACATTTTGATTTGCACGGGGATGGGACCACATACAATTGAAATGAAATGGTTGGTCATTAAGTAACTTTGAACTCAGGTGAAACCCTCCCTGTAGGTTTTATTCCTGTTGCAGTGGAGGATAGCGTTACTCTGTTGGATAAAACAATTATAATGATGGAAGAATTGTCCTATTTTTCTGCAGAGGATATCAAGAAAGGATGTTTAAAGACATTTTGAAGAAAAGGAAAGCCCAGACAGCGGCTTAATGGCCTTATGGGAGGTCTCCCCTAACAATGTTTTAGTATAAACGATACATGGTATTTTTCCATATGTTTCAGATATGTATGAGATATTGTTGAAATAAAATGAATCTTGAATCTTGAAACAATGTGAATGAAAGTAGATATACTTAAACACATCAATTGAAGAGTTTTACCATTGTCTCTTCATTTAATTTGAGGTGATTATTTCAAAATTCTTGTTTATGTGAAAATCTTAAGGTAAATTAAATGAAAAAGGAATCATGACCCTCACATGCCTGAAGACTGGGCTCATTTTTACAGGGATAAAAGTTTTGCAGTTAATGTTACCTCTTGGTCTCTGAATACATTACAAAAATTTTGGAAAACTTTATGGTGATACTAATAGCCTACCACAATAGACCGTTGTCCCTGGCGAAGGGGATTTGGGAGGCCATTAAATTAAGTAAAATTAATTTGCATATTGTTGCACTAATTAATCTGTTACATGGCAAAGGCCAAATTAAGACATTTTACAGTATGAAATAGAATGAAAATGTTGGAGAAATTATCATTAGGTCAAATTTTAGATAATTTTTGAACATGTATATTTTCTGTAAATTTAGATGTATATGCCAGTAATGTATTTTTTTCAACTAAATTTGCATATTTTTTAATATATCATGTATGTTGTATGAATATTGCAAAACATAGCAGTCAAGATAATGAAACTGTGTGACAAATTAGGAGATTATCTGTATAAGTCAGTTTTGGTGAATATTTCACTATGTAGGAGATTTTGCCTTTTTCTATGTATAGATTATTCAACTTGTAGTGCTTAATTTGCTTTATGCTGTCATTTGTGAATCAACTATATGATTATGCTAAAAAGTAGTTTTAAGGAACATGGAATGGTGAAAGAAATTTTGAGAAAAAAAACCTGATTAGTTATAATTTGGTGTTATTATGTTGTTCGGTCAATTTCTATATCATTTATTTATGCAAATTTTAAATTTTTATTTGCGTATTGGTAACACTTGTGGATGAACTGGATGATTAATTAAAATTATATTATTCAACAGTATGAAGCAGTGTAAAAAATTTGTTGAAATTATCTTTGTTAGTTCAGCTTTGGTCAATTTTTCAGTATTTTACATTTTCTTCAAATTTCTTGTGTCGTCTAATTATGCAGATTTTCAAAGCTAATTTGCATATTTTTGTCAGTACATTAGCTGCTTTGTCGTTGTATCAGTACATAGCAGTCATTATGATGAAACAGTGTAAGAAACTTGGAGAAGGTGTCAGTGTTTCTCTAAGTTTAGTGGCTCTTTGAACATGTAGGATTTTCTGTCATTTGCCGTACTTTGCAGGGAATTGTGACTTTTGAAGATTTTTTACTTTTTGAGGATAAATATCTGTAAATCTATTACAGCCACATACTTAAAAAAATATGCATGTTATATGGACCATTTTACAAGTATAACAACATTTGTGGGTTTCTTGCATGTGTATTTCTTCTTCTGTAGTACCCTGAAAATGGGAAAAATGCTAAAAATGTGCATAAATCAGTCATGAAATTGAAATAAAAGTGATTTATGTGAGCCTATAACAGTGAAATGCAATGTATTTCAGTGTCTTTTATCATATATAATAAAAATGGGTTGTGTAATGAAGACAGATTTTGCTTTTTTTTTGTTTCGGGGGGGGGGGGGGGGTTCCTTCTCTGTGTAGGGTACCATGAAGTTCGGTTTTTGTCTCATTATTGAAAATCCTGAAAAATGTCTAAGTCCAGCTGTTAGAAAAAAATCTTTAAAAATTAATAAAAAAAATCACCCGTTGGTCCAATTTCCATGAAATAAACAATGTTGTCTCTCTTTTTGAGAGATCTTTCATTTGAAATAAGTTTAAAGTGGGTTGCAACATTAGAAAAAATCTCTCTGTGGTACCTATTACTATGGAAGTCAGTGAGCATGCTTATGCTAATTCACAATTTCAACTTTTTCTCCAAAACCATCATCCAGATTTACTTCAAACTTGGCAGGGATGTACCTTGGGTGGGTTTCTACCAGATTTGGTCAAATGGTCATGCTCCAATGATTTTTTTATTTTTAATGATTTTTTGGGGTCTTTTTTGGGGGGACAAATCTTAAAAAATCTTCTCCGAAACCGCTTACCCAATTGCTTTGATATCACACAGGTAGACACCTAGGGACTCATTGTTAATTTGTTCACCAGGTGGCCCTGCAAATTTTTTCTAATTTTTTATGATTTTTTTTTTTTTGGTGTTATAGCTAGCTATTCTCGACTTCTTCGCCAGAACTGTCAGTCAGATAAAGCTTAAACGTGGTGCATATGTTCCTTGTGGAAGGGTCAAACAATGTGGTTCACTATGTGGGAATGCTGTGGATTCCTGATGTTTAACGATTTTTTCAATTCAGCTACTTTTGGGTAAATACAGCTTTCCTATTGATTACGGTGTAAGTCAATGGGCATTCTAATGCTAATTCTCATTTTCGACTTCTTCTCCAGAACCGTCATCCAGATTTACTTCAAACTTGGTGGGGATGTATCTTGGGTGGGTGTCTTCCAGGTTTGTTCCAATGGTCATGTTCCAGTGAATTTTGGATCTTTTTATAATTTTTTTTTCCCCAAAAATCTACAAAAGTTTTAATAGGAAAGTGTAACATGGGAATTTCTTGTAATGGTCATAACTTTAATAATATTGGCCAGATTTACTTCAAACTTGGTGGGTATGTGCTTTGGGTGAATCTCTACCAAGTGTTTTCAAATGGTCACGCTCTATTGATTTTTGGATTTTTTATGATTTTTTTTGGTCCTTTTTGGGGGCAAACCTTAAAAACTCATCTCCTCTGAAACCGCTCACCCAATTGCTTTGATATCATACATAGACACTCCCAGGGACACCTAGTTCCCAATTTGTTCACGGGTGGTGCTGCAATTTTTCTTCTAATTTTTCTATGAATTTTTTGTATGGTTTTGCTATTTTTCACTTGTTCTCAGAACCGTCACTAAGATTAAGCTGAAATGTGATGGATATGTTTTTGTGGAAGGGTCAAACAAGATTGCTTACTAGGTGGCACTGCTTTGGATTCCTGATTTTTAAGGATTTTTAATTCGGGTACTTATCTGTCAATGCAGCTTTCCTATTGATTACTATGTAAGTTAATGGGCATTCTAATGCTAATTCACAGGACAACTGACATGAAATTTACTGTTTACTTGATAACTTGAGATCTGTTTTGAGTTAGTACCGTGATGCTGCACATGCTAATGTTTCTGTATGAAGGTCATGCTTAGACAGTACATGAATGACCTTGACCTTGTTTCTGAGGTCACAGTGCAACATACATTTATTTTTCTCTTCAATGCTATAACTTTAGAAGTTCTTGAACTGGGACTTTGATGTTGCACACGTTAGTGTTCTTCCATACACGTCAGACTTCCTCAGTACATGGGTGATCTTGATCATATCCCAAGTTTACAGAGCCATAAATGTGATGAATCTGTAGGTCAGGTGAGCATGGGCTGTTCACACAGCTCTCTTGTTACAGTATAATTTTGCTGCAATACCCTTGAGTTGCTTCAGATTTATACTGTTTTTTACTTTTTTTCTGAAAATTTATACTTTTTTCAAGTTAAATTAGATATTTTTTTTTGTAATTAGGCAGTGGCAGCACTGACCTCTAGAATAGCACAGGTGCCTTGGCAAACTTCTCGCGCTCCCAACTCCGAGAGCTCCGTCTGTAAGCCAAGGCAGGTGGGAGATAGAGGTAAGACACCCAGTGTTGTGGTGGCCCCTTCTCCCTTTGTGGGTCTTTGGCCCTACAGTGTATGCCGCCAACGGTGACACGGTTGACACCTTCAGTTCCCCTACCAGCAGTGTTGGCTTTGCCTACTGCATCTTTATGGGCTCTGCCCCAAAGCGAGCAGCTGGTGATTCTTTTGGCTCCTATGTTCGAGCCGGATATCCTGCCCCCACCTTTGAGGGGCAAGTAGAACTTGAGCTCCGCGAGAAACAGCATTTGCCGTCGGAGACTCAGTCTTCTACTTTCCCATTACTGCAGCCATGCCTGAGCATACTCTATCGCCAGAGCAGCTTGCTGCTGCTTCCTTGAGTCAGCTGTGACTGGGCAGTTCCCGGAACTCTCTCATGCTCCCCCCTGCCGGCAGATTTCTGAGTCAGTGGCAGCAGGGGTCCCTGAACCAAGTCTCCTGAAGACCCAGCAGGATCCCTGTGGCCAGCAGACACCTTTGTCTGTGGCCACTGAGATTACGGCTTCCAGTGTGCTGGAAGCCCCCCATCCAGCCCCATGTGGGCTGAGCAGATGGAGGTGGATTTTGAGGCTGCGACAACTGCGGAAGTCCTTGCTAAACCAATGCCTGGTGTGGTGACAGATCCACTCAAGTTGCAGGCGGCTTCCCTATTCTCCCATGGACAACATTTGTTTGACGAGGCTTTTGGTCTTACTGCTGCCCTCACCAGTCCCAAGTCTTGGGACCTCGACACCGTGGCAGAAGATGAGCTTCTGTTTTCAAATGACTGTTAGCAGATCCTGGCTGAGGTGGAGAGTTCAACTGGCACACGGTTCACGCTCTGAACTGCGGAGCACGTTGGTGACCATAGTGCCCACGGATCAGCCTTCCACACTTATGGACATGACACCTGCTCCACTGATGGGCTTTGACCATGTCAAAGCTCTCATTCAGGGTCTGGTTGGTGGACCAGGCTGTGGTCCTGCCAGAGGAGGAGAGTTCAAGGGGACCCTTGTCTCAGGAACTCTGTTCTTTGGACAAATGGCATGGGGCTTACCGGACTTAGGACTTTGGGGCCTGGTCGGCTCATCAGACCCACACCAAGACATTGCCTTACTCCTTCCGTCACTTTCCACCTTGGCCACAACTGCCCTAAAATATGGCAAGTCTTCTCAGACCATGCCTTCTAGCCCCTCAGCTTCTGCTTCCTCCGGTACATGAAGCCCTGGAAAGAGCAGGCACCGCTTCAAGAAGGGCAAGCACTTTGGTAAAGGCAAGAAGCTCGGGAATCCTCAGTGCTCCTGACTCTTGTATAGGAGAGAGCACCATCTCAGGATTACCCACCACCATACAGTTATACTTCATGCAAAAATCAACTTGGTGGCTGCCTCTCCACATCACATGCAGTAGGAGTCTATCATGGACGATTCCTTTTATCCTCAGCACCCTGAGAAATGACTAGAGACTACTTTTTGGCAAAGACAGGCCTCTGTTAAGCCGAGAGCCCTTGTGGTTCCAACCGCCCGCCACCGAACCCAAAGCATCAGCATGCCTAGAGGCGGTTCAGATGCTTTGGAGCAAGTGCGCCATAGAGCAGGTCAAGAATCGAGGTTCTCCAGGCTTTTTCAACCTTCCCTGGTCCCCAAACAGGACAGAAGATGGCAACAGGTCATAGACCTGTTGCCGCTGAACACCTTTTGGATGGAGAGACACCCCCCCCCCCCCCCAGTTGGTGGCAGCAGCTGTGCAGCCCATGGAGTGGAGGACGTCCCTGGATTTCCAGGATGTATTCTTCCATGTGCCAATTGCTGAGAGTTTACAGAAGTATTTACGATTCGCATTTGCGGGCCAATTTTACCAGTTCAGGGAGCTTTTGTTTGGCCTGTCCACAACACCCTTGGTGCTTACCAGGTTCACACAGACAGTTGCTGCCTTCCTTCACCACTCAGCCCTTCGCATTCATGTGTATTTGGTTAATTGGCTTATCCGAGCACTTCAGTACCTGGATTCGCAGTGTCACACACAGACTCTTCTGGAACTTTGCCTATGCTTGGATTCACCTGATAGTGAACCTACCCAAGTGCACCCTTCGATTGCATCCAGTTGAATCTGGTTGCCTACATCTGTCGCCCTTTGGAAGACTGGTGGGAGAGACTTCAGTCCCTGCTTAGAGCCTTTCTGACTTGCAAGGTCCCCTCAGCATAACAATGGCTCACCCTGTTGCAGAGATGCCACTTTTCAGGATTTTACCTGAATTCAGGTAATTCGCCTTTTCTTGAAATAAAAAATAATCACCTCAATTCTGTCAGAGCAACTCAAATTTGATGAAAAAGAGAGGGGTTACATTGGTTTCAGGTAATTTTAATCACATTTCAGGTAAAATCTGTGTAAGTGAGTGGCATCTCTGCTATTGGGCTTCCTGTCCTCAATGGACTTCAACGTCGCACCTTGCAGCATGTTTTGTGGGGCAGATGGTCGAGGGACCAGGGTTATCAGGCCCTGGTGCTGATTCTCAAGGAGGCTAGGACCATCCACCGTTTCTGGGGTGGACTGTATGTTAGAATGTCATGTCAGAACATATGATGATGCCTTTTCAGGCCCAGCTTACCATCTGCACAGACTCTTCTTGGTCCGGGTAGGGAGCCCATGTGGAAAGCATCGGGCCTTTAGATGGCATCCTTTGCATCTCACCACATAGCCTGGTCAGAACTGGAGGCGATACCCTTAGCACTCCTCCACTTCCAGGATCTGGTGGAGTACAAACATGTCCTCATAATGTGCAACAACAGGACCGCAGTGGCCTTCCGCAACAGGCAAGATGGGATGCGATCCAAGAAGCTGATAGAGTTAGCTGCACACATCACGCGATGGTGCTTGAAACTTGGGGTCCACATGCACCTGAGGCATATCCCGGGACATCAAAATGCCCTAGCTGACCAACTCTTGAGAAGAGGTCAGCCAGTATGGAAGGAGTGGTCGCTCCACCCATGGGTCATGTGGGCCAGAGAGAGAACTGCACGTTGACTTGTTTGCAACTCACAAGAATGCGAAACGGCCAGTTTATGTTTTGCCTGTCCTGGACCCCCAAGCCCTAGTGGTGGATGCTCTAGCCATGAACTAGAGCAACCTTTGGCCATACGCTTGGCAGATCCTTCCAATGGTACTGTATAAGGTTGGGTCGGAGTACTGCAATCTGATCCTCGTCATTGCCCCAGAATGACTGCTTGGTAGACCTGTTGGAACTAAGTGTAGAGCTTTCACTTTGATTACCATCATGGCCAAAACTTCTGGTACAGACGCAGATGGGCGTGTTACACAGGAACCTTGAAGTGCTCAACTTCCATGCTTGGTGGTTATCTCACAGCACATCCATAGCATAGGTTCGTCGGAATCCGTCTCAGAATTGGCAGAGGAGGGCATCGGTCTTTTTCTCTGACTGTTTACTCAGCTCGATGGAACATGTTTTCTGACTAGTGCACCAGTAATGGAACTTATCCTTGGTCTCTGTGCATTGCAAATATTACTAACTACCTGTTCTATCAGTCTGAACTTTTAGGCAAGAGCTGGACAACAGTGAAGTGTCTCTGATCAGCCATCTCTTCAACCCTCATGAAGGTCCTGGATATTCACATAAGGAGCGATCCTATCTATCTACGCTCATCCCATCCTTTTACACCAACAGACAGGCATCAAGACAGGTCCTACCTAAGTGTGACCTGCTGCTGGTTTTAGACATGTTGAAGTGGCTTTTTGAGGATGGGTACGCCTCAAGTACTGGATGTGGAAAACTTGTTTTCGGTTAACACTCGCTTAGGAGGCTCGGAGAAGCAAAATCGATCCACGCTTAGGCTCATGACTGACTCCTATGGTTGCCTGATCACTCCCTGGTGACTCTGAGGCCTCACTTGGGCTTCCTTGCAGAGAACTAAGTGGCTCGAGATTGGGCACGGCCTTCAAGAGTTTTACCCTCCATGATCTGGATACTGCTCTCCTCCTTGAGGAAAGAGCCCTGTGTCCCATGAGAGCCCTTCAATGGTACCTTTCATGCACATACAGACTAGGGGGACTGAGGTCAACCCTCTTCCTGCCTCAGAGCAACACTCGTAAGGAGCAAAATTGTAAAAACATGATTTTGCCGGGGATTAAGCAGACCATCCTTAAGGCCTATGAGATCTCCTTGGAAAAGCCTGGTGCCATGCAGCTTGTCTCAGCCAGAGCTCATGAGGCGCAAGCCTTTGATGCCCTTCTAGCGTGACCTGCAGAATGTTGCAGTTGTCAATATTCTGTGGGCCTGCCCATGTTGATCATCCAAGACCTTCTTCGAGCACTGTTTGGGTGACTTGATAGTGCCAGAGGAAGGTATGTACTTCTTTGCAGGCATCACAGGCTCCTTTGCTTAGGTTCCAATACTAGTCCGTTAGGCGTTCCAGATCTCATTAGAGCAGCCAGTGGTTTAGATTCGATGTGGCCTATAGGTTGGCACACTTCTTAGTTGGCCTAATGCATTGTGCTAAGTTGACCTAATCTTAAACCCATATCAGGCGTTTTGTCCTAATGTCCTGGTGTGTTGCGGGTTGACCCGGTTGAATCCAGTGCCGTAAGTTTGTTCAGTATGCCAGTATTGTTACATTGTCCGCCTTTCCGTCGGCATATTGGCAAATGGTGGTCCAGAGGGAGCGTAAAGTAATTACTAAATATGTGATATTTTTAGTAATATCGGTTTTAGTAAGTATACTTACCATTCGACCACCAGAGAAGCCCGCCGGGCTACCTTGCTTGCTCTTTCACAGCTGATGTCAACTGATCACTCTTCAAAAGAGGAAGGATGATACAGGGAGCATGCACACTGGGTTCACCACCAATTCTAGAGGACCAAGAGATGGCACCACGGGACCATCAGGTTTTCAGGAATCAAGTGTGTGAACTTCACTTGATTTCATGGCCATTCGACCCAGACACAGAGGTCTGGGCAAATGGTGCTAGAGAGGCAAATATACTTACTAATACCAATATTACTTAATGTAGCACAGAAAACCCGAAACAGCTGGTTGGCAACCATACATTTATTGTTAACCTGGATTGATCCCTGATGAAAATTCATGCATGAATCAAAAATGCCACTGCTGATGTATGTAGCTTGCATGCACACTGGCAAATGCTGGTAATGAAACCACTTCTGTACACCATATGCATGAATACTGCTTGTGCACCCATGCATGTTACATACATGCATGCCCTGAAACGTGGTGTAGCACACAACACATGAAACTTGACAAGTCCTGGCCTTTCCCAGCTCTGGCAGAACACACCTGTCCTGTTTGAACTAACCCGCCAAGTGTGTCTCACTGGTCACAAGTATGCATAATGAGGCAAGGAAAGGTAAAAGAGCCCAACTAGCCTGATTGTAACTAGGTATATACACTTACACTTTTTGCCACATGATGGCAGCACTCAGAAAATAAAAGTAAAATAAACCACATTGGTTTGCCGTGTCACATTAATATATCACCTGTTACTGTGGTGGTTGCAGGTATTCCCAAGCGTGGACAGCAATGACGTATGAAGAGGTAGTGGACAGACTAAAGAAGAAATATAAGGTTTAAAGGTGAGTGATGTATGGAGTTCATTTACACTTAATGTTTTGGGGGAATTTTCTAATTGCCAGCCAATTTCAGATAACTTGCCAGCTTGTCTCTTGGCTCTCCATGCTGTGCACCCGCCTGTATTTGAATTCAAGGCCTTTAACTGCAAAGCACATGTGCAGAGGTATGACCTGTCCGTTAATAGTAGGCAATTGAACTGCTGGATTATGGAATACCATATAATAGTAGGCTATGGAGCCCTATTGGCATTCTTAAGCTTTGTAGTTTTTGCAAGTGTTTCATGTACAAAATAGGAGGATGACTTTGTTCCTTCTAAGTCTTGACCTTAGGGACTTTTCTACCTTTGATACCATGTCACATATTGCTGGAGCCACACAGAGTATAAAGGGGTATTTTGTGTTTATTCCTGCTGAGTTTTTCATTTTTGTTTCAAGATGAACTGGGAACGAGCACTATTACTGAAGAAATGTAGCTCTTTAAGGTTTGATCTTATCAAAATAATATTAGTGGTGGGAAGCTGAAGCCAGCTTGGCATGGATTTTTGTTGTTGTTGTTGTTGTTGTTGTTGTTGTTGTTGTTGTTGTTTTGTTTTTGCTTTTTTAGGAACATCAGAGGGCAGCACGTAATTGACACTTTGTTCATCTCCATCATTAATGGGTCATAATTTTAATAATGTCAAAAAAGTATACAGAATGCTATTTTGTTCAGTAATCCCCTCTCACCAAGAATGTTCTTTTCAAAACTTAAAATGGGTGATATCCCACTTCAGTTGACCAGAAGACAGTAAAATTCAGGAAAAACCAGGTCTGTTTTGGGGTTGTGGTTCAAGTGGAAATCCATCACGATATTCATATTGTCCTCACACCTTTAGGGACACTAGTTTTTTCTTTATTTGATTTTGGGGGGGAGGGGGGGGGTGGCAATGTTTGTTTTGTTTTTTTGCCTTTTTTAAAAAATTTAATGCAAGACAAAGATTTTTAGAGATCACATGATCATTTTGTTATCTTATTCAAAGTGTTGGGCACCATTTATGCTCACCCCACTGTTTTATTATTTGCATGTTGGTGAAAACGAACCATTACTTTGGATGTTTTATATATACTGACCTTATTTATGGGTACACTCCAGAGGGGGACCCGTTGTGGGTTTTTTGGGGGAGGGGGGGGGGGGTTGTCTGCCAGTCCACCATTTGTTTGGAAACAAAATCTCAAGACTTACTGGCCACTTGAAAACTTAACTTTACCTCATACAGTTGTGTTTAGGCCCAGGTTCCTTGCCTAGCTCTGACAAGCACACCCAATGTTCCTGCTTGAAGTGAGATGAATGTGCACTTCTGTCCTGCTTAATTTCTGCTTAGCATATAATTCCATTTATCTGCTGTTCTGTTTTAAGTCTGTTCTGAGTCCAATCTAGTCCATAACAGTGTATTAATTATGCATCCCCCGTAGGATTGGATGCATAAATAGTGTTTAGTCTCGTGGTCTGTCGCTGCATATCTTATTTTCCTTGTATTTCTGTCCCCTTTTGATCTATAGTCTATATTTGGGGAAGTTCTAAGATTTTTTTTTTTTTTTCAAAATTTTCTAAATTTGCCTAAAATTGGTGCTACCCATCCTGTTCATGGTTAACCACCCACATCTTCGGGTCACTTTCCATGACACTCATTCTGCATAGATTAATGTGCATAACTAGCAGACATAAATTTAACCTGTCTATATGTTGCCAAATAAGCATTAAACTTTCCTTTATCACACCTGGGTGTATTTTGAAATATAATAATATGCACTTCAGGTAGATTAGAAGATCCAAAAATCGTCCTCATGTGCAGGATGAAACTTTAAGGTTCACTGTAATGTTGCTGACCCACCTGACCTCAAATGGCATAGGTTGCTGGGTGTCACAAACATGCATCATTGGAACAAAAGGCTGTCTTTCAAGAAATTAAATCAACCCAGATCACCCCTATTACCTCTTAATTTGGTACAGATAGTTTATGGGTCTGGGAAATTTTTCACATAAAATAATATGTAACCTTGAGGTCAAGGTCAAATCCTTGTTGAATTTTGCTGCAAACTGGGCAATTTTCACATATTAGCTTATATACCTTCTAATGGTGCATCGTAGGTCCAAGTTTAGTATAAAACATCAATAGGAAAGTACCTATAAGCTTTCAATTTGTATAACTTGAGTGATCTTGAAAGGTCAAACTGCATATATTCCTGTTGATTATATGTAAGTCAATGGGAATCGCAATGTTAATTCACATTTTCAACTTCTCCAAAACAATTGACCAGATTTGCTTGGGGATGCACATCATGTAGATATTTGCCAACTATGTTCAAATGGTCATGCGCCAATGGTTTTTGGATTTTTAATGTTTTTTTTGTGGTTAATTTTTGCATTCCTATTGATTACCGTGTAAGTCAGTGGAATCTGCAATTATAGTAGTTCACATTTTGTCTTCTTCAAAACTGTAAGACAGATTCCCTTGAAACTTTGGGTACAGATACTGCATAGATTTTGAGACTTTTTTTCATATTATTATGGATGACCTTCAGGTCATAGGTCGATGTCACAATGCCTTGCAAAATAAAATGATTTCCCTGCCACATCTTCAAATGGGCATGATTGAAGTCCATCAAACTTTGTCATCATTTACCCAGGTGAGACTTCCCTTAAATTTGCTAAGTGGTGACCTTGTGGTTGAAGGTCAAGGTCAAACTTTCTGCAGAAGAATGGTGGCCCTCTTATATAAGATGGCCTCCGACGAGAGGCACTCGATGCATTATGTTTTTCTCATGAAAAACTTGCTTCTAGTTCCTATTGAGTATTTGTCCCTTTTCCCCCCAAGTTGGCCTGATCTGGCCGTATTGAGCTCCCCCTCAAGTTGGCCGAATCCAGCCTTTTGCTATGCATACATTGAAATCGTTTTTACTTTTCTTTGTCAAGTCATTTGTAGGAAAATTATGAAAAGTATCAGCTGAAGTAGGCATTTTTGCATCATTTCCTTCATATTGCCATACCAACATGGTAAATGAAAAGCAGGATGGAGCATTAATTTGTTTGGTGAAATTAGTGATCAGTGATCATGCAAAGAAGGTCATCGATCAACATTGCACTGTTAACAATGCATATTCAGCACATTCAATGACTTTGAGTCTTCCCACAGCTCATGTCTGTGGTTTTTGTTCACCATGGTTTTTCCCCTTTAGTATAGTTTGTGTGAGATGTTTCTCCATCAAAATTTGATAATGGATGGGTGTAAAACTAGATTATACTTCATGTCTGGGCTGTAATTCGGTTGTCCTTCAAGTTAGATTAATGAAACTACACACAGGTGCATCTAGACATAAGTGTGTGTCATGAACCAAGAGTAGGGTGCCAGGTCAAGTATCTGGATCACAGTGATATATTGTTGTAAAATCATGTCTGGGCTATAATTCCTTTACTATGTAACTTAGTTTCATGAAGCTTGACACACATATATTTTGACCTAAATGAATGTCATTAAACAAAAGTAGGTCATAAGTCAAGTATCTGGGTAAGGCTGTTCATGTCCGGGCTATAATTCACATGTCCTTCAACATAGATTAATGAAACATGTACAAAAA
Organism: Hermodice carunculata; assembly: GCA_964020975.1. NCBI lineage: Eukaryota > Metazoa > Annelida > Polychaeta > Eunicida > Amphinomidae > Hermodice > Hermodice carunculata. The sequence continues at coordinate 621,158 of CAXHWN010001720.1, forward strand.
GTAGGTTACTAGGTCAAGTTTCTGGGTCACAGTCACATATTCTTGTAAAATCATGCCTGGGCAAGAAATCCTTGACTATTTGACTCATTTTCATGAAACTTCACACACACATCTTGACCTAAAGGTGTGTCATGAAGCAAAACTAGGTCACCAGGTCAACCAACTATTTGGGTCATGGTGATACATCCATGTAAATCCCATTACACTTTATGGCTGGGCTGTAATTCCATTGTCCTTTGACTTAATGTCATGAAGCTTTACACACCTGTGTATCTGGACAAAAGACTGTCTCATGCATCATCATAGGTTGCAAGGTCAAGTCTGTGGGGCATGGTGGTAGCCTATTTTTATTGACTACAGCCATTCCAGAATGAGATCTGTGATTAGCAAGGTTATAAATGAGGAGAGGGGCTCATGAATCCAGAAGTCTCTGATTGTTTTTTAATTTATACTGCATGGACAAATAAATATATACATTTTACTGCAAATGAAATGTCGCTACTGAAAACTATGATGGTGACTCAGTCATGCCGCCCATACATGCCAACACCAGTTCTGTGGCAAAAATACGGCTCACTCTTACCACTAAACTTGGTCAAGTAACTAATTCCACCTGTTCTGGGTAGAGGGGCCTAACTAGGTCCACACCTAGCAACCTGGACAGACTCATCGGCTCTTTCATGCCAACCAAAACCCTCGACAGTGCCTTCCAATGGACGAAGTCATGGAGGCTTCTGGGGCTGCATGGGTCCCTTGGTATCTGTCTTACATCACAAAGTCAACCTCAGTAAAGCGACGGAAATGCTCACCACAAGGGGAGCAATCTTCAGCGGGCCACCCCTGCTGGACCACTTCTCCAGGCAGGTCTTGTACCCCAATGCCAGACTTATCTGCTGGTTGTATGAAGAACTCCCAACATCAAGTCCCTCCATTCTTTTGGATCCAGACCCACAAATTGACCTTCATAAGCTTTGTTATAATGATCCCTGCACCTGGACAGGGTAGCAGCTTGCACCCTACAGATGCCACAGGCCCCATGAAGGCACACAAACCATGGCAAGTGTCTTGCCAGAGCATGTCTCCTGACATCAGGTAGCACTCCAAGCACCAGGAAGCTTGCTGTTTCTGCTCTGTGACAGCTTCCCCTACCTGGTTTGGTATTTCCTCCACTGTCCGAGGTCCAAAGCAGGCACAGGATATGTTACAGGTGGCCTCCCCCTCAGACAGCCAGATAAATTTGTTGGGAGTCCTCCCCTGAGAAGGGGGGAGGAGCCACCTGTCTTCCTGCTGCCCGGGCCCACCATGAGGACAAGTCGACTCTCAGGGTCAGACATCCTGCTTTTTCTTCCTCAGTCCAAGCATTCAGATCTAATGACCCTGGCAAGGCAGCCGTGGTGACTGTAGCTGTTGGTCTTCTTGGAGGTGGCTCTGATATCTCTGTAGTGTCCAACATCCATAGTATATTTCTTCCTGAGATTGATCTCCCCCTTTGTATCACCACGTCAGGTGCAGAGCCCTGCCTCCATCCTTGCCTCTCACACTGTTCCAGCCATGCCTCTTAAGTAATAAACACCCACTGGGGAGAGATGGCTTTTACTATATTTCATGTCCCACTGGGGGCTTCTCCCCAACTGAGGGGCTGAGAGAACTTTTTTCTCCCACTGACGCTGCTGGGGCTGCAAGACAGCCAACTCACTTAAGGCCACATCCAAAGGCACAGGTCCCAGCTGGCGCTCTATCATTTTAACGGCTCTACCCAAGGAGTGTGCACGGCCGGTGGTTGCCATGCATACCATCATAGATGACGACCAGGGTACGGATGTTCCCCCTACGGGTTTCACTTGTTTAGGTACTCATATCATGGGACAGGGTATGCACCTCAACCCAAAAGTTCCCACTGTCTGCCATGCTGTTACAAAGGGGCAGAACCCCAGTGCCTGTGGCACAAAGCTCTTTGCAAACTACTTCCCGGATGGACAAAGGGGCCTCCCCAGTCCCCACAATATCATTGTAAAGCTTAACCATGAGAGTGGATGAACCTCCCCCCCCCCACCACCATCCACTAACTTGCACACTCTCATATTGACCATGCACCTGCAAGTACAAAATAAAAAATACCATCATATATCTATATTTTTATGTATTATACATCCTTTTATATACATGGCTTAACTAGTGGTATACTCAGGCTATTGTTACAAATCATGCTAGCCGTAATGATTTGGGGCTACTACTGTTCTCCCTCTTCTTGTAACATGCACCTGAGCTGGAAGGGTTGCACTATGCTGGTCTGCATCAGGGCTTCATGATGCTACCCTTTAAGTCTTTTGTATTTATGGAATATTGATACAATCACGAGGACTTGTTCCCTCTCTGAGGGCACCCCCCCCTGGGTCTTGGACATCAAGGCCCCCTGTGTCTTCCACATCAGGTTCCCCTGCCAAATTCCCCTTGGAAACTTTCCCGCTCTCGGTGATCCTGGGCTCCCCCTGTATACATGGGACTTCCTCTTGAAATGAGGCTTCAGTGCCCATAGAGACTGGACCAATATCCCAGAGAACTCTGTCGCATACGCCTCAGCCAATTAGGGACAACCTCCTGAGCGTATTTCTTAGGCCTATTATGGTACAACACCCAACGACCCTTGTTGAGTCCAACCAGATAAAGTGCCACTGCACACCACTTTGCGACAAGGAAAAGACCCTCCCACATGTGTTGCAATTTTGGACTCTTCCCAGAAATGCACCTTCCAGGCTAGTTGCCAAGTCCTCCACAAAAAATCTAGATATGTCTCATAGTCTTAATTGATTGCGTTTTTCCCAGCTCTAAGTCTTGGGCCACCTAGGTTTCCTGCCTAGCATAAGGCAATTGGGACTAAAACCCAAGCTATCATGGGGTGTACTCTTACAGGCTGCTGCCAGTAGGGGAATATGCCTCAATCACACTGGTCTCTACTGACATAGCACCTCAGCATTTCCAGTAACGTATGATTGAATCGCTCCACAAGACCATTGCAGCTGGGATGGTATGGAGTCATATGCATCTTTCGCACCTCGAAAAATCTACAAACTTCCTTAATGAGCTCTCCATCTACATTTTTGCCATGATCAGTATAGAGCTCCAGCAGAGTCCCAAATCTAGCTCTGAAATTGTTGACTAGCTGCTTGGCAATGGCTATGGCAGTCTGATCCTCTAACAGACTTGCCTCAACCCATTTCGTGAACTGGTCCATAATAACATAATAAGATATACTTGTTCCCCGAGTCACTCACGGTAAAGGACAAGGGATTTCCAACACCACATGATCTAAGGACGCTCAAGCCTGATATATTTCATATGGTATGGGGCCTTAGCCTTGCAATTAGGATGCGTACATATGCCACACTTCACACATGTCCGGACAACAGTATTGGCATCTGAAGTCAAGTCATAAATAGAAGAGTCACAATTGTGCTAAGGTCTTGGTGACCCCCTGGTGCCCTGCAGATGGTGCCTCATGGTGTGCCCTAACAAGTTCAAGCCTCAACTGTCATGGCACCATGAACAAACTCCTCACCACTTGACCTGATGTATCCATCCACTTATAATGCAACACATTGTTGATGGCCTCAATCTGTGACCAAAGTGACCAGTACTTGCACCAATCTGGGTATGCACCAACCATCTGTTCTTTTGTTGGACAACCCTCAATGATCCACCTGAAAACTGCCCTCAAATGAGGGTCTTTCATCTGTTCAGCATGCAGCTCTACAAAATGACTTGCTTTCTAGCCAGTTGGAACATGGGCCACTTTCAGTCCCATCCTCATCTGGTTTTGCCCTGCATGTAAAAAAAATATTATATTGAAAAATATAATCTAATTTGTTCCATCCCAAGCTGTTACATTTGCAACGCTCCCTAGGCAGCCCCCATTTGCTTTTGCTAATTTGTAAGACATAATTTTTTCCATGCTTAGGGATCGTGTACAAATAAAAACCTTTCCAAAATTCCAAAAAACCAATGGAATCTGATTAACCCCCTCCCTCCATGCCCATTCCAATATCACCAATTTTTTGGAAAACCAACATGTCAGCTGTTGCAGACATACATCTCAACCCATACATTCTGTCACCCATATAAAAAAACAACAGGTATGTGTCACTTTAATATATTCTTTTAACTCCTAGCACTATGCCAGTATCTGGTATCGCACACAGTGTGCCACCGGGCAGTCCTCTAATCGCTTGCGCAAGAGAGGACATGCTGGATTGAACGTGCCTGGGCTCTGTGAGTTTTGCGATTCGATCCTAGTGATCAACACAAAGTTGGTCAGAAATTACATGAGGTATAATTCTGTGCAATTTTTATTTCAATTTACCCCCTAATTTTTTTTATGCTTTATGGGATGTCAAGCGTCTGGTCACCTTTTTTTTTTTTTTTCACCAACAAACACGGTCACGGGCCGTGCAGCACAAGCGAGTGTGAACAGGTATGAGTCCGGGCATGGTTTTCCGTCATGTGCGTATATTTTTCCAGACCTTCGGTCATAAATTTCATTCCTCATTTGTTCTTTTATACAGATTTTTATCCTTTCAGACATTTTAATCAAATTAACGCAACAAACTTTGGATAAAAACATCGTGCCGTGACGTATCTGAGACAGCGATCGACAACACATCGTGTTTACGCAACTCTCAATCAGGCTTATCTTCGTCACTGTGCAGTGTTGGAATCTGCGTATTTTCCTTGCCTTGCATATGGAATTTTCATTCCTGCCTTTATCTGTGTCTAGATCTGTTCCATCGAAGTCGTTTTGCAAAAGTATGATGTCAAAATTTCGCATCTTGGTCCTATAATCTTTGCGTGAATGCGACATTTTCACCTGCACAACAAATCGAACTTGACTCAAGCACATGGCAAACAACGAGTTTGATTGGACGGTGACTTGCACGTGACCAAATCCATCCAACGAGAAACCTGGAAATGACCCAGCGCATTTATAATGAGGTTCGATTTCTATTCTGGGCTACTTTTGGAGGGATACCCCAGGAATATTTATTTCTTAGCCAATAAGAGAGCTTGTTACATTTAGAGACGAAATTCTCAGGATTCCAGCAGTATGAAAAACAATGGCGGACGACGCAAAACATCGTGGCGGCAAAGGGGCAAAGTTACGAAGTTTTAGCGTAAATTTTGGGAGTTTTATCTTTCGAAATGTCACGTAAAGCGGGTAGTTGTTTCATTTTTATCCATATAATAAAAATATATTTCTTTTTATCTCAAAATCGAAATAGCCATCCGTAAATAATGAAGTTTGTCTACGACAAAATGCACACGCTTGACGGTAAATAAACATAACGGGCCGATGGGAGGCTGTCGACGGTCGGCGTGCTGTGTTGGCGGGTATAACCGGCTACGGCGACAAACGATGTTCAGATACATGTCGAGTATGAACGCCGACGGCGTGCTAGGTGTTAAAATTAATGTCCTCCAAAAACTACACCTGCTTATTAAAACAATACATGAAAATTAAGTTGCATTGGAAAGGTTATGCAGACCATGCATGATCAGGCTAGTCTTTAAAAATGACCGCTACCGCATTATTACATCGATAATTTTGAAGCTTTCCAAAAAAATTGGTGAAATTCCGATTTCGCCGTTAACCCCCTCCCTCCATTCCGATGGTTTCTCGGAATTTTGGAAAGGTTTTTATTTGTACACGATCCCTTACTGGGTAAGGAGGCACTTACATCTCCAAACCATGTATTCTAAGTACAATTTTGGTATATCTATAGTATTTTAGGTGGCCCTCATGATAGCAGCTGTTGTGGCCTTAATGAGGGTCTCCTGACTATGTTACTGCAATAATATATATGTATATTCAGTCAAGTAAAAGATAAGTGTGTCTGAGTCTTCTGACTCATCATCACAAAGTTCTTGCACAGCACAAATTGCTAAGGGGACATCATCGTCTACTTCATCAAAAAGCTAGCCCATGACTCGTGGGCCTTCCTATGATGGTCATCCCCCCACAGGGCAAATCATCCAGAATCTCTCTTACTTTGATGTAACAGTCATAAGTCTCAGTGTCAAGGAGCTGGTGCGACAATAAATCCACATTGCCATGGCGACTCCCAGTCGGTGTCGGATGGGGGAAATCAAACTGGCTCATAGCCTCTAGCCAACGTGCCAACTGCCCTTCTGGCAACTTCAACCTATAAAGCCATGTGAGGCTCCTGTGGTCCGTGTCCAGCAGGAACTTTTGCCTGAGCAGATAATGCCAAACTGTCTAGTGAATGTTACCATGGCAAGCAACTTCTGGCGAGTCATGCTGTAATGACTCTGGGTTTCACCCAACCTGAGACTTACGTGTGCGATGGGTCTCTCTACCTCATCCTGGACAGCACCTATCTCGCCTCCCAAGGCATCTGTGTCTAGTATTTTAGGTCCCCTCATCTCTAGGGTAAGCCAGAAGAAGGGCTCTGGCCAAATTATGCTTCAATGAAATGCTGTCTCCTGGGTCCCCTGTCATTGAAACAGAGCTCCCTTGTTAATCAAATCTGTGAGGGGGAAGCTATGGTTGCTAAATCTGGCACAAAGTGATGGTAATATTTGCTAACCCTTGAAACACTTGCACCTGTTTGGTATTCTGAAGACAGGGCCACTCTACAACACTTTTGACAAAACAAGGGCTAGGTTAGTATGGATACCACCCCTGGCTACCACATGTCCGAAGAACACCACAGAGTCTCTTAACAGTTGACATTTCCTTCAATTCAGTTTTAGCTTATTTGCACGAAACTGCTCCAGGACCTCTCTCAAACTGCTCAGATGCTCAGCAAAGGTCCTGCCAGTTACTGTTGCATCATTGATGTAAACTAGGAGTGTTTTCCACTGTTAGCTCTGCAACACAAGATTCATGGCTCTCTGAAAGGTTGAAGGAGTGTCACATAACCGAAAGGGCATTCTGTGGCACTGGAATGTGCCATGACACATGACAAATGCTCTCTTGTCCTGGACTTGCTCAACCAACTCAACTTGGTAATACTGGCTGTTCAAGTCAAGGTCGGAGAACCATTGAGATCCACGAAGCGTGTCAAGGCACTCTTCAATCCTTGAAAGTGGATAACTATCCTTCATGGTAAGATGGTTCAACTTCCTGTAGTCCACACACCAGTGGACTTCCCCACCCCGCTTCCTTACACACACTATAGGCGACACCCACTCCCCACAACAGGGTGATACTACTTTAAGTCCAACATCTTCTGCAAAATGGACTCCTTTTCCCCCTGAAAATCTAAGGGGGTCGGGGGGGTCTACCAAAGGGGACATACATCCCTTGTGTGGATACGACTGTTTACACCACCATAACAACCTAAGTCAGTATCATCCTTAGCAAAGACATGCTGAAACCCTACAAGCAAGGCTCGGAGTTCTGCTGCCAATTCTACAGTCAGATATGTACTAGTGGTAGTGTATAGGTCTTGTGCATGGAGAGGAAGGTCTATTTCCTGCAATGTGTAAGCCTCCAAGTTACAGGTAATGTACGTGTTCTTGAGTACCGTCTACCCCCCTCTGAGATCTGTTTGTATCATCGGAAATTTTGCTAGACTCCCTTGACAAGGAGGAGGTCACTACTGAGACCTGAGCATCTGAGAGGTGCTATCCGGGCTATCTAGGAACTCTGCATCAGTCAATTGCCCTATACAAGTGCCTACTTTCAGTACTATCGTTTCATAAACTATGTTAAACAAGCTAACAGGAAATCTTTCGCTACCCTGTACCAGGACACTATCCAAGACAACTGGCATACTTCTTACAGAGTCATTCGCCTATGCCCACACCACATTTTCAGTCTCTGGTTTGAGGGCAGTGGTGCTCTCCAAAACTACACGGCTCATTGTTCCCAGCTCTAACGCAGCCTGGGCTTGTGTAGGGATGAACTGTGCTTCCACCCAAAGTCCTCCTCTGGCCTTCATAATGGCATCAAAAGCTGCCAAAAATTCCAATCCCACAAGCTCTTCTTCCCTAATAGGAGCCACAGTGACAGACCGCTCAATTTCTTTCCTTCCAATCTTGAAAGTCACTATGAGTCCTACCCTCATATCCAAACCCTCGGAGTTTAACTGTAGGCAACCCAGCCAAAACTTGGGATGGAACTCCTATCCATTGTGCCATAGTGTTTGACAGCAGTGTTGTTTGAGCACGAGTGTGATTCACTGCCATCTGATGACACCCCCTACTTCCATTTCCACATAAAGTGTGCTATAAGGGCCATCCAAACTTCTTACACATATTTACTCATCATCACATTTCCCATCAGGCCCTGGGTCGAACTTGACTACACGATATGCTGGGGTTCTCTCCCCCCCCCCCTCCCCATGAAGAGGAATTGCTACTTCCCAAACAATGCAACACTGATTCATGAACTTTCGATATGTGTGGCCTTTCTGTAACTAAATCTTTAAGGGCTGAGCCTTGGCCACCCAACTCAGCCCATGGTCATTTCCCTGCAACACACTTGGGCTAAGGCTCCTAGTTCTCTTTGGACAGTTCGCCTTGTAATGGCCGACTTCATTACCCACAAAAACAACAGCCTTCAGACAAAGCATTGGCTGACCTAGCTGGGGAGGGTGACCTTGACTGGGGATTGCCCTGCCACTGATTGCCTCTATAAAGAGGATGACCTCTTTCCATTGGGAAAGGAGAATAGGGCACATTTGCCCCTCCCTGTGTCTTAGTTTTAACTTCTGAGCCCTGGGACCCTGCCATCTCTGGATGCCAGAACCTCATCATGGTGGCTGGAGATTATTATATAAATGTTCCCACCTCCTTACTTATTGAACGAATGCCTTGACAACCAAATAATTTCTTGTGACATTGAGCTAATATTAGCCTTGTGACAACCATCTTATAGCCTCTAGCAGCTACTTACTCTGGGGGCATTGGCTTTGTTCCCCTCATCCCATTTACCAACAATTGAGGGAGGAGTCATCCTCAGACTCAATTTCCACCTCATCACCGCCAAAAGCCACCTTACATACCCTAGGCTTCCCAACCGATGTGTCCCTAGGAGTTCCATGAATAAACATGTACTTGCATTTGTGAGCTTTCACCAAGTCTTCAGCCATTGCTAAAGTCTTAGGCCCTTGAGCCATGACATAAATAAGCAATCTCCTTTTCCTTGTATACCTTGATCTCTTATTAGTCCCCCGCCCACTTGGTGGGGGACTATAGGTTTGCACCTCGTCCGTCTGTCCGTCCGTCCGAAGCTTCTCCGGGCCATATTTCCAACACCATAACACCCACAGCTACCAAATTTAATGTGTTTGTACTTCCTAGGATAGAGGTGTATGGTGTGCCAAAAGTAGGTCACTAGGTCAAATATCTGGGTCACAGAATACATATGTATGAAAAATCTTGTCCGGGCCATAACTTTTTTGTCCTTTTACTTAGAGTCATGAAATGTTACACAAATGTGAAGCTTAGTCTAAGAAAGTGTCATAAAGCAAAACTAGGTCAGTAGGTCAAATATCTGGGTCACCACGATATGTAAATATACAGAAACAAATTTTGTCCGGCACATATCTTCCCTATATTAACGCTACCTCTTCAATTTTTTTATGATGGGTAGACCTTAGGTAGTAGCTGTGCATAGGCATTGTTTTGTGTGGCTAATTACTTGCATTAATTAATTATTTAACAAAGTTCATTAAGCAAGACAAATTTTGTCCGGGCCATATCTTCTAAACTATTAATGCTAGCCCTTTGAATTTTTTATGGTGTGTAGACCTTAGGTAGTAGGTGTGCATACGCATTGTTTTCTGTGGCTAATTACTTCCATTAATTAATTAATTAACGAAGTTCATTGGGCAAGCTCAAGATACAATACAAATTTTGTCCGGGCCATATCTTCTAAATTATTGATGCCAGCCCTTTGATTTTTTTTATGGTGGGTAGACCTTAGAGGGGATATGGTAATGGGCACCGTCCGTGTGTCCGTCCGTCCGTCAAATATTTGGGTCACAGTAATACATAAATGTACAGTATTTTCATGTCCTTACTGTAATTCTTACAAAATTTTGACTTCTTGTTATAAAAGTTCACTGATAATGTATTGTGACCTAAAAGTGTGTCACGACGCAAAACTAGGTCACTAGGTCAAATATCTAGGTCACAGTGTAAACTCCATGTAAAACCTTGTCCATGCCATATTTCCCTTACTATAATACCTACAGCTACCAAATTTATTATTTTAATACTACCTGGGGAGTTGTTGTGTCACATGGCAAAAGTAGGTCACTAGGTCAAATATCTAGGTCACTGTGAAATCCATTCAAAATCTTGTCTGGGCCATAACTTTTTTGTCCTTTTACTTAGATTAATGAAATTTTACACAAATGTGAAGCTTAATCTAAGAATGTGCCATACTTTTAATTTTTTTTTTCATCTAGGTCACACCCCTATATAGTAGTCCATTCAACCTCTTGGGCGATGAGCGGGGGACAATGTATTGCTCTGCAATACTCATTAACTTGTTCCAAACCTATCTGCTAACTTTCTCCAGGTCACCTTGTATGTGGCCACGGTGACTGTCCCAGCTGGCAAGGAACAGAAAAAATTGGACGGCCACTCTTTCTAAACACTCACAAAGCTGATCTAACTTCTCCCCTTCTGACCACCCATACCAATGGGCATATCGCTCGAAGGGGACCTTGAAAGATGCCCAGCCTGTAGTCCCATTAAATCGTGGGAGCTTTGAGGCCGGAGCATGTGGGGCATCAGCTTCACACGCCCGTGGCCTGACCCGGTCAACTACACCCTTCCTGCTACCCCTCCCGGGGGTAGTCCTGTCCCCAGGACTCCAAGGGGGCTCCTCACCATCACCACCTTCAGACAAAACTTCCATATCATACATGTAAGTCCTTCTCTTTTGAGACCTTGTCCAGACTGACCCGGGATACTCTTTCCACCAGGAGAGTGGGAATCACTACTTCCACTGGGTACAAAGCCTTGGTTCCCATGACTCTTCTATACTCTAACTTCTTTCACCTATTGTCTTATATGGCTGGTCTCTGACCCCTTGAGAATAACCAGGCATGGCCTCATCCCCAATCACAGAATGAGTTGGAGTGGGCGGCACCCATGACCCATTGCCTGTGATGAGGTGTACCTGTATTGATACCTACACAAGATGTTCCTCCGAAACAAGGGGGGGGGGGCGGCAGAATCAAACGTGTAAGGGTTCTGGAAGAGTGTGGCTAAGGATATTATATAATTTATTGGACTTTTGATGCATATATCCATGGTATTTCAGGTTTTTGCTACAAAATCAGCATTTGGCTAAAGATTTTCATGTTACTTTAGCCAAACTGGTTACAGTTATAAAAATACGTGAGCCAATTCAGGACCACTAACAGACCTTCTTAATTTTGTCTTTTGCAGAGCATCTACATGTACTCATGCTACAGAACAAAGCAGGCTTTGGAAATGAAATACTTCTGTCAAAACTGAGCTCCTCATCCTCATAAAGTAAGGATATAAATGTATGTTGAAGTGCTCAGAGCAGTGGATTTTACATTACATGATGCATTTACAATGAGTTACCAGACGGCATGAATCACAAATGTGCTACCCGCTTTCCTGATTTGATATTAATTGTGCTTGGAGCTGCCATCAGCTGGAAATGAAATCTGTTGTGTCATATCGTATTGGAAGTATACATAGATGTACAATCAGTGAAAGTTTTCCAACAGAGTGAATGTCACAGTGGGCCACACATTACTTAATGTGACACATTTATCTATCGTGTAAAAGGGCATACATGTATGTTGTCACACTATTCGTAGTAATTTGACTTTATTCTGTTTGTTCTCATAACAACCTGCAAATTAGAGTTGACATTTTTTTCTTTTATCCCTTAAAGCAAAAATGAAGGATGTTGCTGGACATAGTTCATGTCAATGTGGACTGCACCTGAATTAAATCCCTTACACATATAATCAATATATTTTATGTTTTGAATGAGTGAAACTCAAACCTGCAACCTTTGGCACCAGTCACCTAGCTGAAATGGGAAACGCACATCTCCACTCAACAGAATACCCGTTCTTAAAAAACAATGGTTCAATGGAGGTAGTTATGTGCGAGTGCCATATCAACATGGTTATGTAGTATATGTACTGAGTTGGCATTAATTTCCAGAATCGGGGACTTATATCCACCAGCATTAAGGAAATGCTGACAATATACATTTTATGTTCGGAACGAGCAGTACTCAAACCTGCAACCTTTGGCACCAGTCACCTAGCTGAAATGAGAAACGCACATATCCACTCAACCAAATGTTGGTCTGTAACTTCTTTAACTCATTCAGTGTATTTCATCTGATTAGATTAAATTACTTTGTGGATGAAATTGTTCCGACTCAGCTTGACAGCCCAAACATAAGACCAAAACTGAACACCGTGAATCATTCATCTGTGTGGTAATCACACATATATCGGAGGACACCATTGTCCCAGAAAGTGTGTGACATTTGTATTCTATGGGATTTCATTTTTGTGCCTAATAATCATGAGAGCAAGTACAGAGTAATATCTCAATACAATGATAAATGTGTACAGTGCAATGTTCATTTTAATATTTTTGAAGAAAAAAATTAAGTGAGCCAGGTTGAAATAATATGAGATCAGCAATCCCAATTTGCAAGATCCGTGTCTGTGAGAAGTACTTTGCTCTTTACATCTTGGCAGCAAGTGACATCAAACTTTCTGAAGTCAAGAGGACTGCAGAAGATCAACAGATGGAAACAAATTAAAACAGCATTTCACAACATGTAGTAGATGGACTCTTCAATTGAATGGGAATTACTTTCATCATTACAGCAAGAGCTGTGGAACTGTACAATTAACCCCTGCAGTGTATGAAGGCGTCACGGTACATTTACATCACAGTGCTAACACCTTTAAAATATCTACCTAGGGGTGGTAATATTGTGTGAATATGAATATTGTTGAAATTTGGTTCATCTTACAATGTCTTTTTTCCCCTTATTTTGTTCTCGGTAAAAAATTAATTTTCATTGGAAATACAATCCAGTTAATCATTGATGGCTATATAACTGCTTTAGTATCTGCTTTATAATCCTTCATTGTTTTTACGACTGATGGTACGAAGAATTGAACATCAAACCCTACAGCCAAGGTTGGAATGTTATCCAGGATACAAATTTAGTGTACCTGTATGCATGTGAAAGATGAAATAAATCATGATTTTATGTCAGTCTAATGAATTGTTGTGCTCAGTTTTTTTAGAAATTGGTAAGAAATGATCAAGTGTAACTTATGTAATTTTTACCTGTCCAACACGCTGTAGACATGATGGAGGAAAACAAAGCAGAAAAAGTTATTCTGTTACAGCAGGGAGGCTACACGTTCCTATATCCTCCTTGGTTACAGGATTCACACCAGTTGCATGCATACCAATTAATAAAAGTTAATTAATGCATACAGTGTTCCCTCCTTTGAAAGACCACAATTTTTAGGTCTTTCTTCAGTACTTTTTATGTTATTTACACCTCCTTTGAGAGACCACCTGGTTTATGTGACCACCTTTTTGGTGGCACTAGGAGCGGTCTCTCAAAGGAGAGACTACTGTACAGTGACTGGTGCACAGGGTGCTGGGTGATATCAATTTCCCCTCAGGCTCTGCTGGGTAAGGAATCGAGTTGATACACTTGGAAAAAAAAGCACCCTGGGTGCATGAGGTTGAGCCAAGTCTACATGGGGTAATACAATTTAATGTGAAAAGGGTAAAATGTTCTAAATTAGCTAGGACATTGTTGATATATTGCCGTAGAAAGAAAGTTTTATCAGATGTTTGTTTACATTAGCAAGAAATGCTAAACATTGTGTCTGGTTCAAAAACAAGGGTTTACCATATGTCTGTTGGATCATGAAACTCTTTAAAAGAATTTTTTAGGAAAGATGCAAGAAGCTTGGATGTTAAGGATGAGCATCTGGTTCAGTGCAATTTTGAGGGTGCTTGTATAAAGATTTATCACAAAACAGTCAATATGTATAAAAACTGCCACAAACTATACATTTTTGGAAAGCTAACGAACTACTGATTTTTTTCTTTCACTCTCTGTGTCTTTGTTGTCCTATGTTGATATAGCAATCGTACCAAGTGCTGTCCACTTTTAAAAAGAACCTTGATGAAACTTGGATCCAGTTTTTTTGTTTTCGGATGCAAAGATATTAGATTTGTGACAAAATTTTCAATAACAAGTGTAGTTTTGTCAGGAGAATGAGTCAAAGTCTGGTCTCTTTTATGTTTTGAGTGAGTGTCATCGATGCAAATCCAAACTTTAATAGCACCGTAACAAAACAAAAATCACAAAAAATGCGACATACTTTTCCAGTTTACATTGTTGCTAACAATTTGCCACAAATTTGATGTCTTTACTTCAGAAAACTGAGAAGTTGAGTCTAAGTTTCTTCAAGGTTCTTTGAAGAAGAGGACAGGCACTGGGTACAATTGCTGTATAGACATGGGACAGCAGACAGACCGGGCAGTGGGAGAAAACAAAGCAGTCTTTGTTAACTTTCCGGAAATGTATAGTTTGTGGCAGTTTTATGCATATTGATTGTTTTTGTTACAGAATCTTTACAAGCATCCTCAAAATAGCACTGAACCAGATGCTCATCCTGAAATTGTTCTTTGTTTCTCTAGATTCATACTTGGAAGTATTTGAGTGGTATCCTGGTATGCACATAGAGGGAGCCACCATCATGTGCACCTTGGGTGTACTGCAGCCCAGTAGGGCAGGGGTGACATTCAAGTTAACGTCTCTCTGCTTTATTTAAGCAATCAGTCAAAGACCTATTAAAACTTGAGACTTGTTATTTGAAGAGAAAACATAAAAATATGGTCATAATTTAGTTTTGTGTCCTTGAAGATAAAGTTGGAACAAATTACTTAATACATGATGTGTATGGCAGACAGTAACCTGAAACTTGAAGGCAAAAGTACTTCCTTAACCTTTTCCTGGTTACAGTGGGACTGAGTTAACAGCTTTTTTTGGCAAGGGTTGGTCGCATTACACCCAATGCTCACCAAGGAAGGCTGTTGACCTGTGGCATGTGAATACAGTAAAACTTGATGTGAGGGACCCCTCCTTTGGGAGACCACCTGCCCTTTGTGACCACTTTTCATGTGCAAAAACACATTATGATAATTTACCTCATTTGGGAGACCACCTGCAGAACCTGACCAGTGACCACCCAAAATAGCCCCAAAAGAGCCACAAATACCCCTTTAGATTAATAAAATGTACCAATTTTGTACAAGATTAGTAAAACTGTTTTGATAAAATCGGCTTACAAAAATTAAATATGTCTATAATATCACTAAAAAATAAACAGATGACAGCAAGATGGAATTGTGCATAAGTGTGAAAACTTGCATGCATGAATCTGAATTATGGATGGTAATTCAACATTGAGGTTAGTTGTTGGCCTGGTGGCACAAGAGTCAAATCTCCTCTGGGAGACCACCTGCTTTATGTGACCCCTTTTGGGTCTGTCCCAGGGGTGGTCTCTCAAAACAGTTTTTACTGTAATAGGTATCATCTTATCATCTTTGGTTCTAACCAAACATGTTTTCTGTTGACTAGAAATTTAAAAAGATTGGGGGAAAAAAAGTTACATCCTGGCACTTAGGCTGATCGGAGTTGTGAAGGGTTAAGGAGGACATTCGTCAAAGACGTGAAGGCAAATTATCTCAGGTGGGAAACTGGATGTCATGGGGTCACTGCTGACAAGTGACAAAGAGATAAGCCCATAAGGGGATAGCACAGATCAGACATGAGCATGTCGACTTGTCTTCTCCAGTTTAACAGTTTGCTACCTCCAAGATTAATGTATTTTTATGGCTGTTAGATATGTGAAAAAAAGCTGAAGACAGACTTCAGGGTTCACTAAGATACTTTGTACAATTTTTGTCAACAAAAATATGAACTTTTTCTTATTGATGTGTAAGTACAGATAGAAACAATTTCAAAGAGCAGCTGACTTCACTGTGATAAAAGGTTAGCACGGAGGTCCTGGGATGACAGTTTCAATGCCACACTGTGTTCATGTTGATGGAAAGTTGTGAATCCGCTGATCTTGTGTGCACATTCTGTGAAGTTCAGGTTCCCTGTGCCAAGATTCCTTTGGTTTTCACATATAAAAAGGCTTTAACACATTCCCTCTCGAGTCAACAGCTTTCCTTGGTGAAGATTAAGTGCTTAACCAATTGTAGACATGACATATCAAGATACATGTATGTCCCAGGTCACCAGCTTTCGTTGGGTCAGGCACTTGCCCATGCGTCACCATGCAGCTTCCCTTGGCGTGGGTATGTTTCTTGATCACAGGGACAGATCTAAGCCATCAAGATTTGTTGCCAAATCAGGAAATAAAACAATAATCACTGCAGAACTTCGCCTGGCTCTTGTATAATTCATGTTAAAATAAATTGGCCATTTGCAAATTTCGGTTGCCAAATGAAGGAAACATTAGCATTTGGCTAATGGCACCAGTCATCCTTGCTTGATATGCCTCATCGAGAATTCTCGTTCAAATTGTTTTTTTTATAACTGTTGAAATATGTCAAGAAACACCAAAGCAGATGTAGCTTGACCACTGGCCAGTTCAAGGGGGAAGGGTTAAAAAGTGATGGCGATGTGATCCTATTCCACTGCACCCCAAAATCCCCCATTTTTTTTGAGCCAGCTGGTTATGTACAATGATATTTTTAAGTACTAAATGCTTAAAACAGATGTGGAACGCTTCCTGACTTTATCGTGATCGTAGATACATGCTGGGGATTACCAGAGTGGCATTGTGGCTATTTGCATATTTTAGGCACACAAAGTTGCGGTTCCTGTGATTCATACATGTATCACCAAATGTAAGGCCATCAGTAAAATGTTTGCGAGTAGCCTGTGGGTTAAAGATTTCAGTTTGCCAGAGCATATGTTCAGAATTTGACATCCTTTGCTGTACATTCCAAAAAAATCCTCCCACCCACACCTATCACTAAGGTCAGGTTAGGGGGCAGCTAGCTAAAGACAGTTTAACCCTTTGTGCTTCAAACCTGGCAGATGTCTTCTTGTTTCCTCCATTTTGTTGTTTTAATGAAAAACATTTTGACTGACAAATTTGACACGAGTTGAACTTATAGTTATTACTGATGAGAGCTATTTAGACAGCATGCCCCTGGCCGACAGACTTTCTCAGGAAGAGGTGTCATCAGCGCTGAAGAAAGTTGTTAAATCTGTTGTAACCCTGTCCCCCTTAAGCCAAAGCCAATCAGTGGTCAAATGGTGTCCACTTCAGTGTTTTAGACTAGTTTCGACAGTAATGAAAAATGAATGAGTTGAAAATTGTTTATGAGACCTATGAAGATAACATGCCCCTGGTAAACAGCTTTCCCGGGCATCGTAAGCACCCATCCCATGCCAAGAAAGTTGTTGACCCAGTCTTAATTCAAGGGAGAAAGGGTTAATCCAAGGAAGAAAGGGGTTAATGACGTGGCAGAATTTTCGTGTTTAACGAATAATACAAATCACAAAAACTTGAAAGATCAAGGCCTCTAATTATATTTGTCCGAAATGTGGTGGCCACATGTGCCATCCAGATGACTTTTATGCCTCGTGAAGTTTTTGTATTGACTGTCGTCAGTTTGCTCTGTACATACATGTATATCATCTTATCACTTGATATCTTTGCTGGTGACTGTAGTATTTAGACAGCTTGGATGGATGTCTGCTGTAAGTGGTGAAAGGGTTTGTTTGGCTGGGATAAACTGCTGTATACATGTACATGTGTGATCCCTAAGGTCGGACAATATTGCTGGAAACTGCACAGGTAAGACCATCAACACCTTCTCAGGAGCACTTTCTTGTGTGGATTTTCCAAGGGGGTATGTAGTTGTACATTTCTATTCTCGCACCCTGTTAAAAGTGATTGCTCAGTTATGGCATATGTACATTTTAACAATTTTATGAATGAGCCAATGTTTAAAGAAAAGAAAGGGATCTTGATGCATTCAAGTCAGAATGGTTTTCTAAATTCCAGATGCCCAGTATCTTGCAGGTACATGTATAGTGTAAATTGCTTTTATTTCGTTGCACATGTGTTTTTATTTTTGCTTATATTGCTGATGGCACAAAGCCATGAAATTAAAAATACAGTGAAAAAATAGTTTAACATTGATTTGATAGGAATTATGTTCAAAATAGTGAAATTAAAAATTCAGTGAAATGCAAAAGCTGTGAAAATTTATACACCTGAAAATATGTACACTTACTGTAACAAGTTTGTTGCTTTGGTGTCTGTCATGCTTTGATTGTTCATGTGGTGCTTCTAAAACTGGCCTGGGACAATACGGGGTGTTTTTCCCCCCAAGAGTCGTTATTATAAACTCGTAGACAGTTTCAGTTTATGAATTAGGCTTGTAGGTTTTCTGAAGCAGAAGCACAAGGAGTGCCTAGGTATTCCTATCAAGGAATGTTGTTGACCTGGGGCAGGGTCTTGCACGGCTTGCCTGCAAGTCCCATTCAAAATATTTTCCGTTAAAAGGACATCAAGTAAAATACGGAAGCAAAAAGAAAAGAGAGAAAAAAAAAACCCAATGACTTTTGGGTATGTTGCTTGGGGAAAGTTAAATATGTGCATGCTGGAGTTGGAAGGATGCATTTGTTGATGAGACCTCAAATAACTTTATGGAAATTGTTGCCTGAAGCTGGGAGGACTAAAGTTGAGGAGAGGCCTATGATGTAACAGTATACAACATGCATATCTTGGACCAGTAAAGGATTTCACCAGTATAAACATCAGCTTGCTTTGCCACATTGTCTTCAGTCAAATTTTAGCCATTCCACCCTTAAACGGGACATCATCATCTTTAATGTATTCAACTAATTTTAACTGATAAAAAAACAGAAAAAGAATTTGAAGGAAAGTTGTACATGAAACATTTCAAGATCAGGTCAAAGCTTTCCTTGATGTGGGTTGGGCGCTTAGTGCCCAACCCACATCTGGGGAAGCTTTTTATTCAATCTTAATTCAAGCAGAAAGCGTTGAATATTGTTTTCAATTACTGCTGTTACAGTTTACTTGGTGACTGCTTCATACCAAATTTGATACAATTATTTTGCATGCAAACCCTTGTTCATTTGACATGTAAGTGTACTTTTTGCAGCTAAATTTAACAGAAACTGTTTATAAACTGTAAAATCTATTTTTACGTAAGTAACTTTTGCCAAGATAATAAAGATGACAGTTTGTGATGTAAAAGAAGGCATTTGAGCATGTGCCAAAATTATTTCTGAGAAACATATGCTTAAATTTTGCAGCTGATCAAGATGTTCTTTTCATTCAAGTACCAGCATACCTAGAGTTCCAGAAAGAAGCGCCTCCCCTCCCCCCCCCCCCCACACACACACAAAGGTCCAAGCCAACAGCTTTCTTGGGCATACTTTGGGCATACAAGGAAAGCTTCTGACTAGGTCTAAATTTGAAGGAGTTAGCAAAAAGGAGAGAGTGCTCATACCTTAAAATAGGTTCTTGCTTGAAGGACCACCCTTACAAGCAACATTACTGTGCTGAGTCTCAGCTCAAAAACTGTTCTTTTACCAGTCATCAGAAACCATCTTTTCCAAGAATCTGGTACACTTTTACATCATTTTATACAAAGAAAACACGACTTACCTCCAAACATGAGCTTATATACAGTACACTTCTTATTTTGAGATCATAAAAACTATACATTTTCTGAAAGTATACATTTGGATTAAGCTATTGAAAATAATGAAATATCTTTAAGTGTTAATTGCTGAATTAAAAAACTTTAATTTTACCTGTTTTTGTAGCAAAACAAAAACAAAAAAAAAAACAAACAAACAAAAAATAGCATAAACACCAAAAATGGGAAACATCTTCTTTTATGGGAAATGAAAGAGCACACTTCTAGCAACAAAACTGCTTTTCAAACTTTGGATAAGGGTTTTATTTCAAGATTGACAGGGTATTTAAATTCGTGTTTTTTTAGTTTAAACAAAATCAAACAGCCATAAAATTAGAAGTAAAGCACTTTTTCAAAAATTTAAAATATGGTTTGGGAGAGCATTGTGTGCTCTTTAATTTGACACTATAAACTAAATCTGATTTTCATTTTCGAAAATGCAATTCTAAATTTTTCACAAAATTCAAGTATTTCAATGAAAGTATAATTACATTAATACTAATACTAAACTTTAATATTCAGTGCAAGAATCAAACTTGATGTTATGTTTTCTCTCAGAAAGTATATACTTTTTTTATTAGATGGTAACCATAGACAGAAATTAAACATTTATACATGAGACTCGTAAAGTGTACTGTATCCTTAAGAACACTTTCTTTGAAGCAGTGGAGGTGGTCTCAATACTAGTCTGTAATACTTGCAGGATAGTCACTAAACTTGAATACATGTGTATAGGACTTGTGCTATTGAGTGCATCTATACAAAATAAAATGTAGTTTCACTGTGAAGTGCTCTTGAAAGTAGATTAGAAATCCAATATGATAATCTGGGACATTGATTGACTGGAGTAGGTAGCATGGTTTATCGCATGCATAAACAAACAGATCAAAACGTCCCACGTTTTGGTGAGTGTGGCCACAAACACCAGGAAGTGTAGCATCAGAATGGGCTGGGCAGAACTAGCTTTCTGTGCCTTTTTGCATCCTAATAGTTTAACTCTTTCTGAACCAAGTGTTGTATTGAGTCAAGGGTTTCCATGGCACATGTCGCAGCTGAGGTGTACTGAGGGAAACTGTTGACATGGATTTTTTTCCCATCTGGAACTAGGCATGCTGATACAAGAATAAAAGTTCTTTTTATGGGAAACTTAACCCTTTCCCCCTTAAACCGGCTGGTGGTTAAATGTCGTCTGCTTCAGTGTTTTCAACTAATTTCAAGAGTAATGAAAAACAATTTTGACTGAGAATTGTAGATGGGCCCTATCAAAATCACATGCCCCAGGTCAACAACTTTCCTTGGCATGAGTTGGGCACTTAGCGCCCAACTCATCATCATGCCAAGGAAAGTTGTTGTCTCAAGTGTCAATTCAGGGGGGAAAGGGTTAAATATGAAATCATAATGATTAAAAAAGTAATTTTTATTGTGATAATCAGACAGCAGGTTAAACTGATAGTTGAGTATGAACATTAGTAATGGTTTGCCCTGTAGGGCTGGCTGTGGTATTGTTACACTTGTACACCTGTATATGTACCACAGCACATGTAAGACCGCCAATTTGGTGGAAATATCTGTCCCTCTTGAGTGAGGTGGATGTCAAGAGCCATTTGTTTCAATATTTGCATAAGAATTTGGAAAATTGTGAGTTAGTAACAAGATATATCAACCCTTCCCCCCCTCCCCCCCTGGAACTAACACTGAGTCAACAGCTTTCCTTGGCATGTGATCTTGATAGGTCTTATCTACAATTCTCAGTCAATTTTTTTTGTTCATTACTATTGAAATAATTTGAAAACAAGCAGACGACATTTGGCCACCAGGTGGTTTTGGCCGGTTTAAGGGGGAAAGGGTTGATAAACTCAAATCAGTGCAAGTTGCCTGCAAAGCAGACCAAGTTTCCCAGTTATCTCTACCAGCAGAGCAGACAGAAAATGCAGTTTGGGTCTGCTTTGCAGGCAACAGTTAAAGAGTGGTTGTTTACTTTTTTTTTTTGTCATAATCAGTGTAGCAACAGAAAATTTATGAAGTCAGCATGTTGACACAGACATTTTGTCCACCTTGAAACATCTAAATATGAAGTGTGCTTAATTTGGAGAGGTTGTAGTCTGGGGAACTTGTTTGTGACTGGAGCCGTCCTTATCTGTCTTCAGGAGAGGAGACCATTTAACCCTGAATGGTCCTGCCAGAACAAACAAGTTTTGATGTGTTTCCATTTTTGTAGAATTTATAGCTAAAATGTTGGGACTGCAGTGGGGGAAAGGGGGGGTGGGTGGGTGGGTGAGAAAGAACACATTATCTACAATTTGTAATCTTTTGTTTGGCATAGTGACTTATTTGCCCCAAATACATTATTCGTTATTTTCCTCATTTGCCCCAAATACATTGTATTGATTTATTTTCCTCAAATTAGTCTAAAATAATTGAGGGAACAGTGGTTTGTATCCAGACAACATAGTCGGCCAGGCAGGGTGATATACTTAACTTAGCCATGCAGAACCAGGGTTACAAGTTTGAGGTATGGATGAATGCTTAATTCTTTATTTCTGGAATAATTAACAATATCTTCATGTAGATAAGACCTATTGGGGAGTCTTTCATTCTTCTGTCAGTTCTTTCAATCACTTAAAATATATTTTTTATGGAAAACCTTATGGTCAACATATCCAAAATCTTGATAATTTTGTGAACTTGCATGCAATGTATTTCATTTGATTTGATGTGTGGACTGGCAGCATTTCCATCATTATTGCAGCATTTGGTGTGGTACTGTTGTTTTTAAAAGTAATGGGAATTACATCTAGCCGAGCAAAAGAAGTAGCTCATGATGGTGTAATTATGATAAGTGATACAATTCTGATATGAAGTGCTAGCCATTACTGATTCCATGCTCTGGTGTTTTTGAGGAAGCCCATCTAGCATTGCATGTTGAGTCGTATTTGGCTGGACTTAATTGCCTGCCAGGCCATGCATAATTACCATTTTACTTGTGATCTGGCATACAGGTCATGCCGATGGTAACAATGCCATTAAATTTAAATCTAACCAGGATTGACTGGTATGCAAATTTTTGCCTGTTGCATGAAGTTTGTGGCCAAAAAAAAAAAAAGGTGAATGTTGGATTCACATGGTTTCTAATGGTAACTAATTCACTATTTAATCCAAAAACTCTGTTTGTCTCTGATGAAATGACCTTTGGTTTGTGTGGCTACTGATTATCATGACAACAGACACTATTATCATGAGTACAGACATTATCATGATTATAGACAGTATTATTGTCTCGCCAGCATAGCTGTTGGCGAGACTAAGCAGTCACTTTCCGGACGTCCGTCATGTATCATAGTAGAGAGGTGCGTCTGTAGAACTTCAATTGTTTAGTGAGGGACTTGTAGAAGTCTACTCCTTGCATTTGATACTCTATAACAGTGATTCAATCACTTAACTTATTAATTAGATAACATTCCAGATTCATAGATATCACAAAAACGATATAGGCCTACTTTCTACTTTTGCTACTCAGCTGACAAATAAGTCAGATGAACCAAAATAGTGATAGGCCTACCAATTCTCCTTGATCTTTTGCAGAAGTAATAAACTTTGGATTTTGAGTGGTTGGGCCTGTACATTTTGGAAACACTATAGTCTGTATTTAATGAAGAATATTTCAAAGGTTGAGAGGACCGGTTTAAAACCACCAGTTGCCTTTTTGGGGTGACTGCCTGTCTCAAGTCAGGAGTGAAATTTGTTTTTTCACATTGGTATTGGAAGATGAATGTTGATGCTTTGGTAACTCTGGAATCTCTTTGCTGTCATTGTTGGGTTTGATATTTATGAATATGGGTCATGTTTTTCTACATAAGTGTATCATAGTAGAGATGTCCGTCCGTCCGTCCATCAACAAAAAACTTCGGAGTGGCTTGAATTACGCTGGCGAGACATTCATGCCCCGGGGCATGACTCTGGTCATGATAATAGACATTATTATCATGACAAAACATATTATGCCCAGCCGCATAGATACAGAATTGTCATTTAAACATACAAAACTGATCATCATATGAATATAAGATCATGATTAAGTAACTTAATTGACAAGTCATGGGCAGCCTCAAGTTTTATCACAACGTTCAGACAGGTTATTTTTCTGTCCAAATTTTTACCTCAAACTGACATGTGCATGAATCATGTTTACTCACTTGGTTCAAAACAACCTAAATGCTGATGGGTGTCTTTGCCTATGATACATGTGTGTGGACTCCAAATAAATCATGTGAGGAGCATCTTAGGGACTTGAAAAACAAATTAATCACGTTTATTTTGGTGAACATGACGCTACCTGTCTCAGCAGTAAATTTAATGTGTCCTTGAGTATATAATTAAAGTTTTTTTTTCTGGCACATGGTCCAGCCTCTAGTCAACTGGCTTTTCATGTAGGATACCAGCGAATGTTGAGCACAGCATCATGACATCAATTTATCTCAAGTGATGGGGGCAGGTTAAAGGGCAGGGTCAGGTATTAAATCACAGGTAAATTAAAGAAATCAAGTGGAATCCTGTGTTAAAATGTTTGTATACAGGGAGCTTTATACAGTTTGTTTACCTACCCAAAGCATGTCACGTTTGACAAAATATATATATATATATATTATAATTGTGTTTGGCTGTCAAATGTCTCCCGTACATGCAAAGTTACTATATTTGTAGAACTTTTGTCTTTTCATTTTGAAATACAGGACTTTGTTCTGTAACCATGTTGAAGTAGGCTTTTTCAAAGTGTTGGTTAATATTTACAGATGAAACAGATAAGGTCATGTTGCTTGTTAAGTACACTTAAATTGTGTTGAAAAACCTCGGGTAGAGTCACAAATTCCCACTTTCAGCCTCTAAAGTTACTGTTCATGTCAAAGTGAGGTTTTTCATAATTGGATATCATGTATCTGACAGGTGTATGCAGGGGCAGATACTGTAAAGAAAAGAGTAGCATCATATTCCCTGGCTGTGCTGGTGAAAAAGTTCCTTTTCTGCATCCTAGGTTTTCAATCAAGAGATCGTGGGAGATAAGATTGTGCTTTGGTCAGGCACTTGTGACTCCTTATAGTAGCTGCGCTGGCTTGTTTTGTGTCACCAATAAGCTTTTAATTGACTTTGAAATCCTGTCTGCTTCCGTGTGAAAGGTGGTTTTGAGTAGTCACTGGTAGAATCCTGCTTGTGATTCCTTTTCTTTTTGGTGATAAAAGTATTTCAAGGTGAATGATTTGTCTTGAACAAAAGCAACATAAAATGTCGACTGGTTCAGGTTTTACTGACCCCGGGGGTGCTACGTTACATTTCATTTTGTATAATAAGCGGTTTTTTTTTTTTTTTCAGTGTCATGGCAGATCAAAACAAACTTTGTTCCAACAATGACTTAGTTCTTTCTCCCATGAGCTGGATTATTTGAGGACATTTTCAAGATAATATGTGTGGACAGGTTTCATAGGAAGAAGGTCCACCTTAGTACACCATGGACATGTTTACTGCCAGCACTACCCACAATACAACATAATACTTTTTAAGTGGGTGATTGGCAATGACTATATTTACCTTTTATTTGCCAAAGATGAAAAGTGAAGACAATTTGTGGGATTCTAAGCTTGATATTCTTAATATTTTATTTCTCAATGACTGGACTTCGAAAAGACTTACACTTTTCACGCAGATGATGTTTTTAAAATGTGAATTTGATATTCATAATTGTGACCAAAAACTGTGCCCCAACCCAAACATAGTCATGAAGTGACCTTATTATAAGAAGGAAAACCACCCTTTCAAGAGACAAAAAAAAAAATAGCGAAAATGCAATAACTGCTGCTTGAAAATGTTTGCCCTTTTAAGAGAGTTAGACCTGGCAAGTGTATACCATTTGTACTGTAATTTCTGACATTTACCAAGCAAAAAAAAATTTTTTTGAATGTGGAAATTCAGTAACTGCTGCTTGAAAACTTTTGTCCGTTAAGAGAGTTAGACCTGGCAAGTGTATACCATTTGTACTGTAATTTTTGACATTTACCCCTTTTTTAAAAAGCAAAGCTTTACCCCCACCCCCACAAAACAATTAGAAAAGACGAAAGAAAATAGTGCAATCTTGTGCATTTTAAGCCCAAAAATTGAGACAGAAACGAAGGTAACTTTGCAGGTTTTTTTTCTTCATTTTTGGCCGGTAAAAATTGACCCACTGATAATTTCTTTCTTCATTCAAAACCAGTGAATGCTTACATGTACATCTGGCTGCAAGTGCTACTCAATCTTGGAAATTAGTTCAAATCACCACAATAGTTTTCGCCAAAATCAGACACCAGATTGTCTTCAAATTTGGTTGGGATGTAGCTCGGGTGAGTCTCTATGAAGGGTATTCAATAGGTCACTCTTCATTCATTCATTCATTCATTCATTCATTCATTCATTCATTTTGTTGTTTGGTTCTGCAACCCTGTAGTCATGCAATTGAAATAGAACAGTTTTTGTTACCCATAGGCCTTAATTGTTCATTTAATTTCATATCATTTCATTTCCTCTCATCTCATTCCATCTCATTGCACACATGTGCATATGTGTAATGATTGATGGATGCTTAATTTTTCTTGGCAAACCTAGAACTAAAACCTTCAGGCAATTGCTTCGAAATCATTCGAACAAGCCACTTCGCACTACTAGACCTTGTTTGTTTCCTTAGGGGGGTGCTACTTTTTAAAAAATATTTGTTAACTTTTGTGTGGTTTTGTAATTGTTGATTTCCACTGAGAAAGTGGCTGGAATTTCATCAAACTTTGCGGAAATGTACCTCATGTAAACCTACATCAAGCAGCCCAAGGTGATTCAGGAGAATGATTTGCCCTTTCCTGTTTTTAAAGGAATTTTTAATTTGCATCATGTTTAATAAGTATATATTACCATTGATTACTGTATACATGTATGTATCTATAGGTAAGGTAATATAAATGTGTATGTACATGCAGGCTTCTTCAAATTCTCACTTACATGCAGTTTGATATTAGAAACCACAGGTGTGTTGTTGACCCTTTCCCGCTGAAATTGCCCAAAAGCGCCAGGGCATCGATTATCTGCCTGTACGTCTTTACTGAAATTACTCATCACTAGTAACCATTTTTGCTGAAATTTGTATGTAAGACGTACCATTCATGATGGCCTGCCCTAGGTGCAGGTTGGGCACATTGCATCAAATATATGGGTCATGGTGCCAGTGATAAATTCAAGTGCCATTCAAAACAATTTTTTTTTTTGGACAAAACCTAAAACATGTAGGCACATGTGAGAACTAAAATACAATGCATTGATTAAAATCAGGTCATACGGTCAAGTATATGGGTCAATGATCTATGCATATATGCTATTCATCTCTGGGTTATAATTGTGTGTTTTGTTTTTGTATCATGATACTTGCATAAGTCAGGGCAGACATGTACATGTAATATATAGTAAAAATTGGCCATGCATCTTAACAGTCACTATTTGCATCTGGCCTGTAATATTTTTTCTTTGTATTATGAAACTAATACACCCACATGTATCAAGTCCAAGATGCATGTGTGAGTGCTAACACCAGGTCACTAGGTCAAGGCTATTCATATCCATGTACTACATTTATCAACTCCAAGGTCCGTTCAGCTCTGCTCAGCTCATCTGTCCTCAGTTCAAGTGGAAGCTGAAACTCAGCTTGGCTATGTTTGGAACTTGCTATGGGATAAATATACAGTGAAAACTTGTTATAATGACACTATCTGTTCCCTAAAAAAGTGTCAGATAACTGTATATGTCAGGAAAGTGAATCAAATAACAAAAGAAAATAAACTTTTCCCATTAAAATTTATTGTGTCATTATATTAATTGAATATGTCAGTTTCTGAGTGTCATTATAATGAGGTTTCACTGTATCTAGGTCAGTTGAGCATTGGCTGTTAAATTTCACACAGCTTTCTTTTTCCTGATGACAAAAGACAAGCAGATGACAATTCTTGCTTCAAACACCTAGCCTGTTTTTTGTTTGTTTGTTTTTTTTTTCCTTTTTCTTTTCTTTTCTTTTTTTTTTTTTCCTTTTTCTTTTTGTTTTTTTTTGTTTTTGTTTTTTTGTTGTTTAAATGGGAAAAACGATGCACATACATTGGCCTTATGTCTGCTTGGGTTGAAATGTCATACAACTGGGTGATTGACCCTTTATCACTCAAATTGCTTAAAAAAGAATCTTAATGTAAATTGCCATCTGCCATAATGTTTTTACTTAAATTTCTCAGTACTAGAAAAATAGTTGCTGTGAATTGTATGCAAGGCCATTCCTGATGGTCATTTCCTTAACACAGGTTAGGTGCAATGTGCCCAACCCACACCAAGGAAAGCTGTTGACTCAGTCATACTCTGATGAGGAGTGGATTAACCCAATAATGGGCCACTTTCTGTAACAATGGCCCATCATTCTGACTGAGAGAGTCACTTGTCCTTAATTGCAGATAGTCATTTTAATGTTTTCATTTTTTTTTTTTAATAAATCTGAACAGTGTACTTATGTTGTGCTGGCCAGATGTGTCCATTGTTTTTCTTTTTTCTTTTTTTTTCCTAAGAAAATAGAGGGTATACTGACCTTGATAGGTATTTCATGTGAATGCTGTCCCACTGCAGTATTAAAACGAGGATCATTTATCTTATACCTGCATAGCCACATGTGAAACCCAACCAGCCATTTGTGAAATGCCTCTTGTTGTCCACAAAGCTCCTTGCTCTTTCACCTGTGACAATCTTATACAAAATTGCAAAACTCCTGAAACTTAAACCTGGCCAAGACCAAAGTGGGTATTGAAATCAAAAGTGTACAGTCAAAGGGGACATTCCAAGTTTAGTAGACTACCACCGGGAGTGTCTCTTTTTTTTTCTTGCCAGCTGGTTGATTGTTTGTATAAGCACTAAATCAGGGAAATATCGGTGGTTGTTTGAGTCCCCAGGGAGGATGCTCAATGGAAAGAACCTGCTGGTGGCTTTGGTCCTTGAGGTATATGTGCAATGAGGCACATGTAAGAATCCTTCATTTAGTAGAGTATGACATTAGACTCCAGGTCTTCTAGCCCTGGGGGATTCATGGATTAACTCTCCCAGTATGTAGTGTGTGTCATCAGGGAAGGATTTCATCAGTGATTACTTAGCTAAAGTCCTAGTCCCATCTTTTCCTCATAGAGGGCAGCAGCGCCTGTAAGAGAGCTTTGCAATCTGCTTGCCTTCATCTTTGTGTTGGAAAAGCATGATTGTCATTTTAACTTTGGCTTTTACAGAAATTGTGATTTGAGTTAACAGGTATGACAAGATGTTTTAGCATTAATTCCATAATTACCCATATGATTGTGAAAAACAATTTTACATACATGTAATTAATTTCACATGCAAAAGAATCACATATGTAAAGTAATTTAACAAATGTGAAATAGTTTTACACACATATGAAATTACATTTACACATATGTTAAAAAAGTAATTCACATATGCATAAATATGTTTGACATATGTGAAAAAGAATTACACATATGTGAAAAAGGTTAATACATTAAATAGTTTTACACATATGTGTAATTATGATTTTATTTCACATATGTGTGAAACTTTCGCACATATATGTAGACCTTTTTCACATATATGAAAAAGATTTACAAGTAAAATTCTTTTACACATATGTGAAATAAAAGCTTAATTTTACATATATGAAAAAAAAATTCTACATTTGTGTAATTATTTGTTATATATATGAAATAATTATTACTTTCACATATACGAACAAGATTTACACATGTGAAATTCTTTGATGTACGCCTAATTTGTTCGCTATGTGGCAGTGCTGACATTTTCTGATGTTTGACAAATTGTCAAAATTAGGACAAATTTGTAATGATTTGTGCACATGTGAGCAGTGTTACAATACAATAGTAGCAGATTTGGCATATTGGTTGGTAATGTTGAATGCTAGGTCTGTGGTTACTGTTAAACACTGATGGAAAGTATTTGTGGGGTTGCCTTTGGTGTAACTTATTTTGAGTTTGAGTGACCTTGAAAGATCAGCTGGCATAGTGACTGTTTCAGTAATGGTGGATCATAGGGCTGTGATTACTCTCAAACACTATTAGAAATTTACCTATGGGGTTTCATTTGATGTTTGTTTTGACCTTGAGTTATCTTGACAGGTCAAATTGATGTATTAATTGGTCACTTTTCATTAAGAAAGTTACTCATGAACTCTATGACTGAAGACTGATATCACAAACAGTGATGATGATCTTGAACAAAGGTTACCTTGATGTTATTCTGAAACTGACAAGACCACGTCATTCCTGTGTGCAAGGGCAGTTGAGCACTCACAGTCCTCTTGTTAGTTCAGCTGACTTGTAAGTCAGTTGAGCTTATAAGATGGTCCTCCATCCATCGTCCGTCCCTATACAATTCACATTCTCGATTTCTCCTCCAAAACCATCAGCCAGATTTACTTCAAACTTGGTGGGGATGTACCTTGGATGAGTCTCTACTATGTTTCTTCAGGTAGTCATGCTCCATTGATTTTTGGATTTTTGATGATTTTTTTTTGTTTTTGTTTTTTGTTCTTTTCATGGCAAATCTAAAAAAAATCTTTTCTGAAATCGCTCACCCAATTGCTTTGATATCACACAGGAACACTCCCAGGGACTCCTAGTTCTTTATTTTTTCACAAGGTGGTGCTAGAATTTTT
Source organism: Hermodice carunculata (assembly GCA_964020975.1). Classification (NCBI taxonomy): domain Eukaryota; kingdom Metazoa; phylum Annelida; class Polychaeta; order Eunicida; family Amphinomidae; genus Hermodice; species Hermodice carunculata. The sequence goes on from CAXHWN010001720.1 coordinate 651,684, forward strand.
TTGTGTGTAATTTTTTATGATTTTTCTGTGTTTTTGCAATTTTTGATTTCTCCAGAACTGTCACTCAAATTAAGCTGAAACTTGGTGGATATGTTCCTTGTGGAAGGGTCAAACAAAGTTGTTCATTGGGTGACACTGCTGTGGATTCCTGATTTTTAACAATTTTTTCAATTCGGGTACTTATTGGTAAATGCACCTTTTCTATTAATAACTATTAAAGTCAATGGGCATTCTAATGGTAATTCACATTTTCACCTTCTTCTCTGAAACCATCAGTCAGATTGACTTCAAACTTAGTAGCATTGTACCCTGGATCAGTCTCTACTAGATTGTCCAAATGGTCCTGCTCCAGTGATTTTTGGATTTTTAATGATTTTTTTTTTGTTCATTTTTGGGGCAAATCTTAAAAAATCTCCAAAACTGCTCACCTGATTGTTTTAATATTACATAGGAACACTCCTAGGGACTCCTAGTTCTTAATTGGTTCACCAGGTGGCGCTGCATTTTTTACTATATTTGTAGGATTTCTTGTGTGTTTTCACTATTTTTGGCTTCTACTCCAGAACCATCACTCAGATTAAGCTAAAATTTGGTGGATATGTTCCTTGTGAAAGGTTAAAACAAAGATATTCACTAGATGGCACTGCTGTGGATTCCTGATTTTTAACATTTTTTCAATTTGGGTTCTTATCGGTAAATGCACCTTTTCTATTGATAACTATGCAACTCAATGGGCATTCTAATGCTTATTCACAGTTTGGACCTCTGTGAAGAAACTGTCTTTCAGATTGACTTCAAACTTAATGGCAAGGTATCTTGGGTGGGTCTGTACCAAGTTTGTTCGAATGGTCATGCTCCAGTGATTTTTGGATTTTTTATTATTTTTTTTTTAAATCTTTAAAAAAATTTTTCGGGAAGTTTAACATGGGAATCTCTTGTAATATTTATAAATTCAATTACTTTGGCCAGATTTGTGTCAAACATGGTAGGGATGTGCCTTTTATAAGTGTCTTCATATTTTGTGCAAGTGGTCATGTTCCAGTGATTTTTGGACCTTGACCTCATTCTTAAGGTCACAGGACAACTGATATGAAATTTACTGTTCAGTTGATAACTTGAGATCTGTTTTGAGTTAGTATTGTATCATCTGGGAAGGTCTGTTTGCCTGTCCATCAACTTTTGCTTGTGGGTATGATACTGTCCACCTCTGATTTTCAAATTCACCCTGTATAACTTTCCAGACTTACCAAGTGTATGAAAATGTAGGTCAAGTGTGATATTGGTGGTGCCACCTATGATATAATGATATGTATGGGCCAAGATGGGAAAATTTTCAAAATGCTATTTTTAAGGAGTTTTGACTGAATCATCACAAGACTTGATGTCAAGCAGGCTAAAAGACAAAAATGCATTGAAATTTGGTGCTGTCACCCACAGTTTGTATGAAAGATGTGGACCAAACTTTCAAAATACATTTCAGGATTGAATTTTTATGGCCATTATGGCTGATCTTGTGCACATATATTAATATACCACTACAAAAATATTATAGAGACAAAAGTCTTATAATTTGTGGAGTCATGGTGCATGGCACCACTGGTGGTATCAAGTGGAACTGGCACCATATGTATTAAGAGTACATTAAATTCGTTATGTTGATTATAAATTGAGATGGAACTTGTAAGTTTACACCAAATATTGTGTTGGGCCAACAGTAAAATTTTGTAAAATTATGGGTGACCTTGACCTTTACAAGGTACTTTGAGTTAAAGTACCTTGTAAAGGACACTAAATTTAACACATTAAGCAATTAGAATGCTAACAATACTAAATATACCACAAATATGTATCATGTATAGAAATTTGATGTTTCATAATATGTGTGACCTTGATCTACTTTTTCAAGTTTATGTAAGGAGTGCATATCTTGATATTTCATAATATGGGTGACTTTGACCTCCTTTTTCAAGCTTATGGAAGGAGTGCATATCAGCTAGGAAATTGTTTTATCATGATGCCCATGGGATAACAAATTGATATGGAACAACAAAACTTACACCAAATATGCGTTAGGCCAATGGTCAAATTTTGTAATATGTTGTGTGACCTTGGCCTATTTTCAAATTCATTAAGCACTTATAAGGACACTGAATTTAATATGTTGATGAAGAATAAGGGTAACAGTACCTTCACTCATTTCTCAGGGTCATGGAGGGAATTCATTTCAGGAAATGAATTTTTGGTGATGCTCATCAGAATATATGTCAGCAGAGCATAAGGCTCATGGGCCTCTTGTCAGGTTGTCTGTCTGTTTGTCTATCCATCATCGGTCGACCATTTGTTTGAGAACATGGTATATCAAACTTACTGCTCACCTGAAACTCAAGTTTGCTTCACTTAATTGTACCATGACATCATTTCTTGATGTGATTACATTTTGGTGACCTTGACCTGGCCTTTTAAGGTCACAGGATGTATATTTGTGCACAGGTATACTCAATCAGTCGATTCTTTTCATTGAAGTGCCTCTTGGTTTTTTTTTGTTTTTTTTGTTTTGTTTTAGTTTTTTTTGGGGGGGGGGGAGGCGGGGTTTGTTTGTTTTTATTTTGTTGTTGGTTTTTTTAAACAAGACCAGGGAGACCGGGGTTAATGATCTACTGGCTGGCTGGCTTAGTTGTGCCAGCTGGCTATCTTCCTGACAACATAAGATCCTTTAGGACTTGAGGGCTGCCAGCTTTAATTGACCAAAACAAAGTACACATGGGTACTTTGATTTTTGTCTGACAACAAGACAGCATACTTGTGCAATGAGAAGGGATTTGTTTTGAATTGGGAGGTCTGTCCTTTCCCAGACTTGACAGATTTTGGAAACTAATATAACACCTGTTGTGCTACTTTACAGCTAGCCATGCCTAGGTACTCCATAACCTTACACTTTCCTGAGGAACATTTAACTAGGATACTTTTTTCCTTTCATATAAAAAATTGATTGCAAGTCAGGATCAAGTGGCAAAATTCTCTTTCAATGTCAGTTTTGGAAAGTAAATGCTCAGGAGTATATCATATACACAGTTAAGTGTATGTGCCCATAAAAAGTAGTAAAGGGAACTGAGATGTACAAAGTTACATAAATAGAGACAACAGGAAGAGTTAACTCTTTCAGTGACAAATTTTGGACCGAGTCAACAGTCTTTTTAGCTGTTGACCTGGGATATTCTCTCTGGAAGTATAGGCATACTGGTACTTGAATGAAAGGTCTTTTTACAGGGAATATGAATCTGGGATCCGAATGATAACTCAGGCTACTTTGACTCAAGTAGATCCACTTTAGTCATGATTGGCAGTTAAAGAGTTAAACATGAAAGTGTGTATGAACAGAACTGTATTAAAAGATGACTGAACATTATGTATGGAGTATGCTGTATGTGTCTACAAATTGTGCATACACTGGAAAAAAAAACTCACAAGATGGTGTTTTCATACAGGCAATAAACTGTAAATATCTGACGCATTCTAATTCAAGTTTTAACAAGTACACTTACCCATCAGTAATTTAGCATCACTGATGTCCTGAAAATTTTGGCATGCATGGCTAGTGATACTGAGCTGTATGGGAAATAATTGACCAAACCACTAATTGAAAAGTCGGGGGGGGGGGGGGGGGGGCTAAGATGAGTGCAGTCCAGTGCTGGTGTAATTAACCATTTATCAACTATGAAAATATTCTGTTATGTAAATGTTCAACCTTCACCGACTTCTAAGTTCCCTCCAACAGTACAAACCAACAAACCCAACTTACTTTGGCCATAGGACTGAAAAAAGGAAAAAGAAGAAAACTTGATTGTTAAACCTCATGCAGTCCTCACCATTTCTAGGGGGAGTGAAATAGGAGAAAGTTTTATTAAGTACTGTAGTTTTCACAAAGTACTGCTAATTATGACATACACAGAAGATATGGGTTTTCAGGGAGATGTTATCAATTTATGGGACCCTTAAACAGGTTTTGAGTTGCTCACATGGGTCAGAAAAGGTGTCCAATAAAGATATGGACAAGATACGTTTGTACTGCTGGAGTGTCTGTGACAGCAATGATGCAATGTCTAGTGGCCTGTAATGTGCCAACATGATGAACAAAGGGGTTTATTACGACATGCTTGCATTTTTAGCAACTGGTCCAAGTCTTGGGTTGTTTTCTGGGATGGCTGTGGACATTAGCCCCCCCCCCCCCCTGCCTTGTATTCCATTGCAAGCATGTGTAAGCCTTTATGTATAATGTTTTCTTTGTTTCTGTATAGGCTAATGAGAGATTTGACAACATGATTATGGTGAGAATCAACAAACAGTGGAGAGCAGTTTGTTCTTCTTGTGCCATCGCTTTGGTTCTGTGGAAAGTGTGCATGGCAACTTTAGGCCTAGAATATGTCAAAAACCAATAGAGAGGTTCCAAGTTATTTTCTTTGAATTCAGGATATGTTCCTGATTTATCAGTAAGAATTCAGGCAGATTGCATGGACGATGGGTGGGAGGGCTTGGGAGAGGAGCTTGCCACCTCCTGATGCCAGACATTTTTGTAAATATACAGTTAAAATGGTGCATTCTGGTGCATTTAAAATTCCAAAAGTCAGCTGTAAGGGAAGGGAATAGGAAAACGCATTTAAAATGCTGTTAACCACAGTCAGTTAGCAGTGAATACACAAAAACACTGTCACGACAGAAACAATTTATGCAAAATGTCTTCTTCTTTTTTTTAAATGGAAAAATTATAATTTGGGAGTTTTTTTTAAGATTTGAGAGATTCGGAGACTTTAAGGCAATGAGTTAAATTTTGGGAGATCTCCCGAAAATTGGGGAGTTTTGGAACCTCTGCAATGTATAGCTCTTTTCTCATGGGCCATACATTTAGCAAATTTTAATTACCATGCTTTTAAGCATTTTAACTGTTAAAACAATTTATTCTGAAAGAATAGTTCTCATTGTCATAGTGTGAAAACTTCAGTATGGAATATGTTTCACCAATTATATCCATGTAGCACAAGATGCAGTTACATGGTTCAACACAAGGTGAAGCACATTAACAATATTGCTTACATCACCTTGCCTCCAATGCAGACCAAGCTCTGTATTATGACAAGTACTCAAATAAAAAAAATATATATTTGAAAATTTTGGGCATGCAGCATCACCCCCTAGTAAGCACCTTTGTTTGATGCTTCCACAAAGCACATTCCCACCAAGTTTCAGCACAATTAAATCTGAGAAATGTTTTTTTTTTTTGGGGGGGGGGGGGTAAAATAGGCAACACAAAATTCATTGAAAAATGGACAAGAAAACTATAGCCCCTCTTGTTAAACATATTAAAATCTATGGGTCCCCAGAAGTGCCCCTATGCAATTGCAAACCAGTTAGTCAAGTGATTTGGGGGAAGATTTTGCAAAAAAAAAAAAAAAAAGGAAAAAATCACTGGAGTGCCACCAGTTGAAGAAAATGAGAGAGACCTACCAAAGGCACATTCCTCGGGTGACGGTTTTAAAGAAAAAATAAAAAACATGAATTTCAATCCCCACTGTCTTATTGTAATTAAAAGGAATGAATGCATCACCTAACAAGTACCTTAACTGAAAAAATTGTTAAAAGTCACGGATCCAGAGCATCACTACCTAGTGGACAATCTTAACTCTTCCACAGAGTACATTTCCATCTAGATTCACCACAGTATGAACAATAGTTATATGGACAAGTTAAAAAACACACAAAAATTCAAGGAAAAAAATATATAAATAACAATTGCAGCTCCACTTGTTGAACAAAATTTAGATCTATGGGTCTCAAAATGTGTCCCCATGCAATTTCAAAAGCAAGTGGCCAAGCAGTTTTGAATAAGATTAAAATATTTTGCAAAAAAAAAAAAATAATAATAATAATGCCCAAGTGGATCTGGCAAACAGTTTTGGAGAAGAAGGTGTTCAAAAATGTAATTGTGGACAGATGACAGACGGGTGGAAACTGACTGAACCCATCCTGTAAGCTCAGCTGTCTGACAAGTCAGCTGAGCTGAAAACCATGGTGTCTTATTGCAGTATACAAACACATTATTGGCTGGTGGTGTCATGTTAGTTATCAGACTGTAGTTACATACTGCTTGTGTCAGTCTTCTAATTAGTGACAGGAATAAGGTTGTTGGGCTCTTAAAATGTCGAAAGAAATTGAAGTTGTATGAAAACTGACATAACTCTAAGGTTGTCACCGAGGGGAAAAAAAAATGGTGCACAAGATCTCTGAGGCAGCTGATCAGGGAATGTGATTTCAGTTTAAATTGACTTATGACACATACCAGCACAGGCATTGAGAACTGTATAGTAGCTGTGTAGTTGGTGTCTCTGTGAATCATGTGGACCCATCAGGCCAGGATTGATGGGACTCACAGGCTAACTTCAGGCCCTGGTGGGCCCACAACAGTCTTAGTTCCCTAATCTTATAATCTAGCCTGACAGGTAAAAAATATGGCCAAAATGACTGAGCTGAACTATTTGCTTTAAGTCTCACAGGGAAATTTTAGGGTATAGAAATTCATGTGTACCAATGTGTGATCAAATCGCCACAACAGAGTGCAGACAGTTTTAACAAGTAAATTCATAAAAAAAGATATGTCAAAAACAACAATAGCAGTAATTCACAATGGACAATTTGGGCTTTATTAGGCTGTAAATTTTACGTACTGTGATGGAAGAAAGTATCAAACTTCTTTAGGTTGTAGACAGAATACAGAAGGAACTGTTTGCCTTGTTCAAATCTCAGCCATTTATAGGCATGCTGTTGTATATGGCATGAAAATGACAGAATAACTTTAGCTCTATTCTCAGCAGTTTTGGCACTTCAAAACCAAAAACAAACAAAAACAAAACGGTACATAAAAAGACCCACTGTCTCAGACAGTCATCACCGTCAAAATTAAAATCCTCTGCCTCAGGGTTAGATAGAAAATGCCATTATGGGCTCAGGTTGTTGACAGGTAGCTGTATTTGTGAGGTGATTTCGTAGCCCAACAGTCTGACATGTACATACAGGAAGATACCCCTTTTAGGATGCAAGGCATATATATGGTGTTAGTCATTCAACCAGTGTCATTTGTGCTGCTTGCAGGCGGCATTAACCGTGCATACACCTTTACACCAAGCCACGCGGTCTGCGTGTCTTTAAAGTTTTTTATGATTACGATGAGCTTTGGCTTTTTTGTTTTGTTTTTTTTGACAAGCTAAAAATTAATGTAGAGCTTGAAAGTCATAAGTAAACAAGACCATACATGTATAGCTAAATACCAACATGAGTGTAGCCAGATTACTGAGCATTATAGCAGACTTTCTGTGTGTGTCACTTTGTGAAAAGTAAATTGTGTGACCTCAGAGTAACTCATATTAAAAGTCATTTAAGTGGAAAACAGTTGAGTTACCTTGTCTCAGTTTCGATGTCGTCAGTAGATTTTATGATCTGAATAACTTTAGGGAAAGAAATTATTTTAGCTTCACTCATAACTCTCCACCCAGAGTCAGACAGGAATTCTGTAGCCTTCAAAGGAGCTGTCCTCTGAAAACAAAGACCAGGACCAGAATGCGAGGGTCTAGCACCAATATACAAGATAATCTGCTTTTCAAGACCACCCCTTCTGCCAGGAAAACATGGTCTCTTCTTGCAGGTGGTCTTAGAATAGAGGTGAACTCTTTTCAGGGAAATAAACTGGAGTCACAAAAGGTTGGTCTTCAAAACAAGTGGCCTGTCACAAGGGGTGGCCTTTAATCCTTTCCCCCTTAAACCAGCCAAAACCGGCTGGTGTTCAAAAGTCGTCTGCTTTAGTGTTTTCAAATAATTTCAACAGTGATGAAAAGCAATTTGACTGAGAATTGTCGATGAGTCCCATCAAGATAACATGACACAAGTCAACAGCTTGCCTTGGCATGGGTTGGGCATGGAAAGTTGTTGACTCAGTCTTAATTCAGGGGGGGAAAGGGTTAACGGAGGTTCCACCGTAGTGTCATATGGTAGGCGTTGACTAGGTGTGCTGATAGATGTATCAATGACTGTTGGGTTTGTTCACTTTGTTGTCCCATGTGGAATGTCACTGACAACAGAAGGCTTTACATTAGGGAGCTTTGTTTGAGCAGCAGGCCCGGGGTCTTGCAGCGTGGAGTAAGGGGTTGTCAGGGGGCGTCCATGTGCTAGGATTTTGCTCATATTGGCTGCGTCAGAGTGACTTGTACAATTGATTGTGTGCGATAGGAGAGCTTCAGTATTGTATGTTTCAGCTCCATTATTAATGAGAAGGGTTAACTCTCTCAGACCCTGGGACAGAATTAACGCCACATCCAGGTGGAAATTTGAATGCGGGTTCTATCTTTAAATTTCTCCTAAAGAGCTTGTATATTCTAGTATCAGCCAGCATGTTCTGGCCAAAAGTGGGTGTCTTTGCCTTACTTTACATGTAATACTCCAGCTTCTTCAAGTACAACTATAGCATGGCATGCCAGGCAATGAAAAAAGCACAGGCATGGGAAGTGTTGCATACCTGGGAATGAAAAGAGTTAAGCATATACAGGCATGTGGCTGGGTACTTTCGCTGGATGGACTGTCAAGCGTGTAAAGTGTCAGTCACTGGAGAAAAAGACGTGTGGCACGGCTGTGCTCCACCGTGGCAAACACATCCTTTGTATCCCCCGACTTCCCTGCTGACACACCGTTAGCCAATTAGGTGGCAGGTATGTAGCAGTAGGTTTGTGGGCCATTTAGTATTCTGCTGGGGTACATCATCAACTACTTTTGTGATTTTAGGGGGACCCGGCTTCTCGTCCTACGTTCCATCACAGACCTCTCCTCTCATTCCCCCTTTCAAGCCGCTGCCAGTTAAATTGTTTGCTTGGCTGGCTAGCAAAGGTGCATTTGCAAGTACTCTCAAAGGTGGGGACTTTCATTACTCTCTTGGATTGTATTGGTCATATGTTTTTTGGAATTGGCCAATTTTGTCAGCACCAGTCAAATTGGTTTCATTAGTCACATCAAAGTGCCAGCACCAATTGCAGGGCTGTGATTTACGGAAATCACTTCTTGCAGGATTTCCTCACAAGCAACTCGAGCATTTTTGTGTCTCAAGAACTTTGCACACAAGCAGATCAGCACAGTATCAGGATGAAGGACTGTGGTAGCTGACGGGCTTGCGGCGGAGGGACGTTTGTGAGGAAGCGTGCGAGGCGGGGGGAATGCAGCAGCAGTAGGACACTCCACAGGGATACAGCCAAGGTGGGTTTTTATCATTACTTAGTCACAGTGTGAAGCACTTTGAGAACTTTCAGTCAAGCCTCTCGCGTACTTTGCAGATTAATTGAAGCCTGTCAGAAAGTGACCTCAGAGTTCATAAATTTCATTTTGAAAAGAATAACTTCTTCCCATGTATTGATAGGTTGCTCCTGTAAACTAAAAATACTTTTTTTTTTGTGGATGTTTACATGCATGCTGCGTGGAACTATGACAGTCACATTTTTGTCATGTTACAAGGAATGTGTGCCTGTATTGGTTTACAAACGTCCGTGTGCCCAAGTAGGCTGATGTTGTCTCCGATGAGTCTACTTCACTACCATTGATTACATCCCATCCATCCACAGTCTTGTTTTCTTGTCCTGCCACAGCAACTCAGATTATATTCTGCTGTGAGATCTCTTGTAGAATCCTTGTAATGGTACAATCTGGTAGAAACAGTGATAGAACTTTTTATATACATATTTGGACAGTGGTCACTTGCTCAGAAGGGCTTTCCTTTGGGGTTCAGTGTCTGTTTCCAGATACATTTGGTATTGGTGACAAATTTGACTGTGGCTGGAGATGCTTATCAGCTCAACAATGAACTGAGGTGACTTTATAGTGTACTTACGGTACAGTATCTGTCATTACTGCCAAGAGCACTTCCAATCCTAGTTGGACAATTCACGTTTTCGGACTCAGTTTTCATTGTACATTTACCTCCTTTAGCTTGTGATCTTGTGGAAGGTACACGTCGCTTGATGTCAGCAGGTGTCAGTACGTGTAAATGTAGAGCTAAATGTACAATTTTCATGGCTAGGTTTTGAGGTGTGGTTACAACCAGATTTCTTTTCCTTTGTGACAGTCTTCAATTTTCATTCAGTTTTAACTCTTTACCCCTTGAATCAAGACTGTCAACAGCTTTCCTTGGCGTCAGTTTGGGGTATAGTGCCCAACTCACACCAAGGAAAGCTGTTGACCTGGGACATATTAGCATGATACAGGTCTCCTGTACAATTTTTATCAAAATTGTTTTTCATTACTGTTGAAATTAGTTCAAAACAATTAAAACAGGTGCCATTGACCACCAGCTGATTTGGGTCGGTTCAGGCGAAATGGGTTAAGTGATGCTCATCAGCAAAATTATTATTTTGTTTTCTTGATTAACCCAAAGGGCAAAGTTATAGACTGAGTCAACAGCTTTCCTCAGTGCACTTTGGGTGAATGTCAAGGTCATCTGTTAACTTCGATCTTTCCTTTTTCTATGTAAAGCTTGCACTTGGCTGAAGGATCCTTTTACGATAGATTTGTCAGCTGAGCAGGGGTTTTGTTCTGATTAGCCCTGGCAGGGTTCATCAAAAAGTTTAGTCAAGGTTTTGTGGTGTGGTAAGAACTTTTTTTCCCCACAAATCTATACAGATATTATATTGTGCCAAAATGTTGTTTGCATTCCCAGCATATAATTATCCTCATATCAGACTTAGATTGACATCCCCGATAGAGTATGCCCGTCTGAGTCTGATATCAGGTAACATTTTTTTAAGATGTAACAGATTGATAATCAAAGTTTAGTTCATGTGTAGACTTATGTCAGTATACTTTATCTTCTCTGTGTTAATAAGTTGAACCTTGTGTATATGGACTGAAAAACGGAAATAAAAACATAGCAAAGAGAGCAAGAAGAAGGCAATGGACAAAGAGTTATTTGCAAGACTTGCAGCTTTCATGCCTTTGGTGCTTTTTTCTCTCATAATTTATATCTCTTCCTAAAATGGAAAAACAAACCAAAACAAACAAAAAACAAAAAAGACAACAAAAAACACACACAAAAATTTGTTGCTGTCATTGAGATTGCTAATTTTATGTAGAACCTAATTTATACATACTTCACTCCTTCATACCAGTTCTATGTTACATACAAGGCATTTGTTCAATCTTGGACACCTAACTGTAATGATGAAGTAGGAATCAAGACAACAATGTAACAAATTAAACCCTGCCCTGAAACTTGTGATCACATGATTAATTCCTCATTTGACCCTTGACCTCCTGTCAGGTGAGAGGTATGTGTCATTGATGATACATATAGTTGCAACCTTGTCTTGTTGTTCCAGTCAATCTCCAGATGGTAGTGATGTAAAAAGACATTGACCGTCCACTATATTATGTACATTTAATGTACTTATTACTGGCTGTCAGTGGACACACAATTCATCGTGAGCACATGGGTGGATCAAAACATCTCCCAGGCATATGATAAGTAAACACAAACACACATTTGTAAAAGACAGAATGCAGTCGTACCTTCTCCCGAGTCCGTGCTATTTCCATATTCTGCCTAATTTCTTGGTTTCTTACAGCCTGGGGCACAGGTATGCACACTCAAATGATGGCCATAGAATAATTCAGCAGAAGCTTCACTCAAGGAACTGGTCCCCTGTTGACCACATCAAGGCTGGCTTATCACACGGAATGTATGATATTTAGATCACTTGCTGCACTGATTATACTCTTCTTTGAAAAAAGAGACTACAGAAAGTTATGAATACAGGACTTTTTTAGCTGTTATTTTTATTTTCTTTATCAATCTTGAAAAGGATCGGGTGACCTGTGATTTACCCAAGGATCCCCTGGGTAGTGTAATGAGCAAAAGCCAGTTCAGTAATCACAGTATGGTGAAACATAAAACTGCCCCGAAATATAGTGGTTCAACCACTCATTGATTTCAAAAAATAAGTAAAATAAGTAAAAAATCTTTTCTTTTTTTTTTCAATTTAGTGAAACTAATAATGATCAACTGGAGACTATACTGTCAATTAATATTCAATCACAAAACTTTGGTACAATTACATTAACAGTCTACATTCCCAGACAGATAAATGTGTATATAGATTTATGCGTAGCTTTGTACGTGTGTTATAGGTAAGATTTATGTGCATGTTCATCATACCCTGAGGGTTTGGGGGTTTGGTGAGGGGTTGTTTGACCCACCTGGAAGGGTAAAGACACCCAACTATTTGACCTTTGTATCCTGTTCTGGCCCGCGTTCTTCGTGGACTTTAGTGATTGAACTCCGGGTAAACAAAGTATGGACTGTACATGATTTGATTAAACCAGTGAGCAGAGTTGAAAACATTGTATATTTAGGAAAACTCACACCTGTGTCTACTTTGATCTGGCTATTTATATTTTTCTTTTTGTTTTTTCTTTTTTTCTTTTCTTTTCTTTTATTATTGTTTTATTAGTTTTTCAAATTATGGGAGGTGCAAGTTAATTTATGCATACTAAGGAGTTTTGTTTGTTTGTTTGTTTTTCTGAAGGAAATAATTAACTCTGAACTTGTGAGTTAAGGATTATTCACCCTCTGGGTGTTAGGTCATGCAGGCAACACTCAACTTGTAAAAACAAGAAAACGTTGACAGCAGTGGTCAAAGGGAGAAGATTGGTCAAATCAGTTGTCTATCAAGCAGTGTCTACACAGATAAATGCTGGATGCGTGATGTCCCTAAGCATTTTGTCAGACTGCTGTAGTTCAGGACTGCAGGAGATACTTTCAGTCATCAGTGCCTGTGATGGCCGAACCTGTCTGTTTATGTGACAGGCACATTTGTTGGTAAATTGACTTGACAAAGCTCAACAATTGGCTGATATTTAGCTCCTTGGAAAGGTACTTTACCAGTAACTGCATGGAAGTTTTTAGCTGTCAAAAGTAACATCACATGTAAAAACCTCTCAGAAGGGTTTGAAAGTTGCTAATTGATGTACCACGGTGGCTCAAAGCTGCATTAATGAGGGGTAGGGTGTTCCAAAGGTGCAAGTGACCCACCTGTAACATCAGGGGTGCACACAAAAACCCATCATTTCTACAGGTATTGACTGCAGTGCTATAATTAATTCTGATCTTATGGTCTTAGACTGAGTCAACAAGTTTCCTCTGTGTGCCTTTGGTGCCATAGGGCTAATGCCTAGAGTCTGTTAACTCATTCCATACCAGTCCCTGGTTTTTCCATATATTTACCTAGATTTAAGACGACAATTGCATATTTAAATTCTTCATGAAAAGAGCTTTTGTTCGAGTACCAACTTGCCTATAGTCTTAAGTCAGTGGTTCTGGCACTGCCTGGCAAGTCCTGCTGCAGCTGCCCTTGCGGCAGCTGCACTGACCAAGGCCTGTGACTACGGTATGGAATGAGTTAAGAACAGGTGTTGACTTTGAATGTGACATTCTGGTGGGCCTTCTCGAAACATCAGACAAACAATTTGTGAAAATACAGAACAGCCATGAATCAATCATTAAGCACTTGTAGCTTTAAACTTACTTGGCTCAGGACGATTGGCAGCTGCAGGGACATGAAGCTATTTACATGATTTAAGATGTTGAACCTCAAAATGCAGTAAAACGTACAAAATGACTAATGTAGACACTTGGAAAAAAGTTTACTTTAGGAGATGTACCAATTGAAGACATACATGGTACTTGTGTAAGTAAAATGTGTGTGTCCAAAGTTATCCTGTTCATGGGAGTTAGAAAGTGTTGAGTGTTGTCAACCCTCCAGAATCATTCAGGAGACTCCCAAAAATTCACATTGGAAAATCAAGTGAATTGAGCAGTTATGACCTTCCTCCTCAAAATGTATCAGTATTTTTCTGTCTGACTCCTGATTTTCAATTGGATAGGCTGGGTACACTGAAAGTATGCCAAGTTTGGAAAACTTATTGGAAGTTGTGAACTTGTTAATCAATAACCGTGAATGTCCAAAGAAGAAGAAAGTATTGAAAGCACAGTATTAACTCATTTTGTTGAAACTACATCAAATTTTTGGTGAGAGACTTCATGTTCTCCAAAGAGATATAATATTAACCCTTTCCTGGTTGAAATAGGACTGAGTCAATAGGTTTCCATGGTGCGACTTAGTTTTGGTGCAACACCAAGAGAAGTTATTGACCTCGGACATGCCATCATAACAGGTCTTATATATAAGTTTTACCAAAAATATTTTCTTTTAACAAGTTTAGAAACATTAAACAGGTGACAGTTTTCTTCTCTACCGTTAATATGAAATATGACAGCATGTACATGTAATACATATTAAGTTATATTTAATTTGTCTATTTTTTTTCTTTTTAAGTAGATAGAATCTTTGAAGATAATGACGTAAGAGTTGCGACATATAATATATTTTAGACAGAGAGAGTTAAGTGGTAAATGAGTTCTTGTGGCAGCCGAATCATTCAACTAAGCAGGTTTTCTACTTTTCAAAGCAGAAGAAATGGTGCAAGTTCCTTGGGACCCTTCATGTAATTCCTCCGCCACTTTTGTCTTGCTTGAAGACACAATGATATTATCTCCTCAAACTCAGGCTCTGATGGCATAAATATTCAATTTCCACTGGGGCTCCTTCAACTCAAAAGATTGTTTGATTTTGTGCTTAATTCATGGATAATTGTTTTGTATGATGGATAAATTAAATCCAAGTTTGGCATTGGGAGGATTTGTCACTGGAAGGAAGAATTTACGACGCATGAGTGGATGCACAAATAAGATTGTATGTTTCATGGATTATCGGATCTTTGCCCAAATATAGGTTGAAATTTGAGTCCACAGTGACTGAAAAGAGCGAGATCATGTGACCCAGCACATCATTCAGATTTACTCTGCGATAAATGGCAAGGACAAAAAATGCTATATGATCTGAGTGAAAATTGATAAAGCACAATTCGGATAAAAAATATAAGATGCAAGTTAATACTTTCTTAAACTGTGACATGCCAGTGGATATAATAAAAAGTGTGTAATAATGATTCATGTACGAAATGTTAGGCTGGCAATTAAGAGGGAATGTTCAAGAAAAGTTTCATATGTGTACATTGGTCCCTGTCTTGAGGGACCATGCCAATGAGAGGCAACCTGTCTCGAAAGACCACCTTTTCAGGATAGTTTGCTGAGTACATTTATTTATACCACCTATGGCAAACTGCCTTTTTTGAGGCATCACAATTTGGTTGTCCTGAGGAGTGCTTTTTTTTTTTAAAAGACAGGTTACACTGTACGTGTATGTGTATCTTCACTGCTGTAAATGTATATGAGTACATAGGATACTCAATAGGTGGCATAATTATGAATGTACATGTAACTTACATACCTGCATCATGCTTGTGCCTGTGTCACCACATGTTAACATCATGTTGGACATGGTATGATTGATGGGAGCTCATCAAATCATGATCTGTACAATGTGTACATTCTAAACCTCTTATAGCACAGAGGCCTGTGATGTAGTGGAGTACTTAGTATGGCAGACCATAGCCCTTCTGGTACTCGGCCAAAAGTGGCCACATGATGCAGGTGGTTAAAAAGTACATTGCACAGGTAATATTGTGAGGACTTAACTACACTGCGAGCTTCTCTGTCCTGGAAATATCTGTTCAACCAACCCAAAGTGGTCTAAATTGTTGCCTGATTCTATGATTTTTACATAAATTTCTGGTTTATAGAGACATTTTTTATGAGAATTTAAGATGAGATATATGAGTATATTCAGGTCAACAGCTTTCCATAACATGTGGTTCAAGTGACAAACCTTGTACCAAGGATAGCTTTTACACAGACTAGGGAAGGGTTAAAGCATGAATGTTAACCCTTTCCCCCATAAACTTGCCAGAACCAGCTGGTGGTCAAATGTCGTCTGCGTCAGGGTTTTACAACTACTTTCAAGTATTGGAAAAAAAAATTGACTGAGGAGTGTAGATGAGTCTTATCAAGATCACATGCCCCAGGTCAACAGCTTTCCTTGGTGTGAATTAGGCAATTAGTGCCCAACCTGTGTCAGAGAAAGCTGTTGACTCGCTCTTAACCCTTTCAGTGCAAAACTTTGGATTCAGTCAACAGCTTTTCTCAGCTCGCATTGGGCACAATGCACCAAATGCATGCTGAGAAAAGCTGTTGACCTGGGGTATTCTCTCTGGAACTATAGGCATATTGGCACTTGAATGAAAGGTCTTTTTACGAGGAATATGAATCTGGGATCCTAATGATAATTCGGACTTGTCTGACTTGAGTAGATTGACTTTAGATGTGATTGGCAGTGAAAGAGTTAATTGAAAGAAGAAAGGCTTAAGCCAGGTCCCGCTATGTTTTTCTCATACAACAGTGTGTTAGTGCAGGTTGGTGACAGTACATGTGTGGAGATAACCAGTACGTGTACTTGGTTGATATAATGCTCTCGTGTGTCTTCTGTCACTGTGTACAAAGTACAGGACTTCTAGCCAACTTGGTTTGGGGCTATGGCTTTCCTCAATAAACACAGTTTGCCACTTCAGTGATCCTCACTGCAACAGTGGTACTTTGACAAGTTGTGCCGTCCAGAAGTTGGCACTATAGAACTAGCTGTCAAATATGTAGCTGGGGAGAAAACTGTTTATGAATTATACAGGTATGAGGCCCAGTTGTCACACAACGGTGATTGACACCTGGGCTGTTGAGTAACAGTAGTCTTATTGCCTGTCAGGATACAATATCCACAATTTTTCCTGAACAAAGAACGATATGTAGGCAACCTTAAACTGGTGCAATCATTTTGCAATCAGAAGATAAAGTGGTTCCAAGTGAGTGCATAAAAGTGTTTTCAGAGTTACACACTTCCAAATTTGACTTTCCAGTACAGTACTTGGTCCCTCTTTGGAGAGACCATATTTGTCAAGTCCCAGTGCTGTTAGTATTTCTTTCATATTTTATCACTGCAAGTGAGAAACCACTTTTGGTGAGTGCTTTGGGTGGTCTCTCAATGGAGGTGTTAATCTACAGCTGTTCCATCCAGTCGGTGGAGTGCTGTTGTTCTCATAATATGGCAAAATGTGTCTTATCAGCAATAAATTGATGATGAGAATTGCTCGAGGTGTGGTACATTGGCAGTGAAGTTGCAAAGGGATTGGAACGGCATTCTGATGATGGTCAGTAGTTATGTGAAAGGGGTACATGATGCAATTACGAAGCTTTACCTTTGCATCACCAAAGGTGTTTGTTTGTGGGGAACATAACTACATAGGAGCGGTTATGTCACTTAAAGGGGCCCCGACAACTAGACATCATCAGTCAAACATTAAATTCACATATTGATTTATTTGGAGCCCCGAGACCTCAGTCTATTTGACTGTGGCTTTAGGCGCCTAACCAGGTGGAAAAACATTTGAAGGGTCAATTGCACTTAGTTCACTTGCATCCTCTACCAATGAGGGGTATGCTAGTCTAAACCACCCTGTGCCCCCACCCCTTTCTTCCTGTCTCCCAGAGTGGCCAATAATAACTATTAATGTGTGGGCAGGTTCAGAGAGACATAGAGGATGGTGGCTGAGATGCAGGTTCGCGTTGCGCTGCTGGTCGTGGCAGTGAGTGTGGCTACAGGAACGTACATACACAGGAGAAACCATCATCGCTACCACCGTGTTCATCCCAAATCCAATGTCATCAACCCAATACAGAAGAAGTATGGAGCAATGTTCCACAGTGACTGGGTGAGTACCGACAGCTATTTTCTATCCCTCTTCACATTTTAACCCTTTCTTGCTCAGGTCGCCCAAAATCACCCAGGTATACATTGTTGTCCGCTTTAATGTTTTTACTTAAATTTCTCATTACTTGAAAATGTTTGTGCTGAGATTTATATGTAAGACCATTCATGATGGCACACCCTAGGTCAATAGCTTTCCTTGGTATGGGTTGGGCGCATTGTGCCCAACCTGTACAAAAAAAGCTGTTGACTCAGTTGTACTCTGACCAGGAATGGGTTAATGTATTGCTAACAATATATCATTTCCTCAGAAAAAAAAACATGCCATGGGCTGCAAGCCAACAATGTTTATATGCTGTTTACTGAAGACACTCATTGCATTTTTGTCTTGAGGTTAAGGCTTACAAGTTTGATATGCATGCACATTTTGACAGCAAATATATATGAAACTGTTGTTTGACATGGGTGTATGTGTTTGCTTGAGACAGCACTAACTCGGTACTATTTAAGGGGCAGATTTTAGGAAGTGTAAACATGTACTTAAAGGCAGAATCAAATGAAAACTGTGCATTCTAATGCTTCATAGCAAGAGTCAACATTAATACCAGCATACCTATAGATTAAATTCACGACTTCTTGTATTGCCTGGGAAATCATACACTGGCAACTACAGCAGCACTTGCCATGCAGTCTGAAAGACGGTGACTGTTCACTCGTTGCAGAATGAGTCCAGGAAATATTTGCTGGGGACTGTGGTCATGGACTTGGGTCTGTTTTCAGAACCAGCCAAGAAAATTATATCTATTTAATGATTTTTTAAAAGTTTGGGCTTTAAAAACACCCCAAGTATATATGATTAATTTTTAACATCTTCAACTGTGTTGAGGTATCTAAACAAGAGGTGTGGTGTTCCAAAGTGTATGGATTAAAACTATGAACTGATTAACAAGTGTGTACATGTAAACATGGAGTTATGCCTGTCAAAAGCTCTTCGTAATAAAGATGATGACTTGTGTTCAGCAGAGAATAAACAACAAGTTCATTGATTTTTATGGGGAAGATCTTCCAAAATAGACAAAGTTTCTTTTGAAAATTTCACAAAGTAAGATAGAAATTAAAAGTGGAAAAGATGCCAGCCAAATAGAAGAGACCTGACAGGTGTGCTGTTGTTTTTCACGGCGATGCAGCTCAGTAGAACCTTGATGTCATGCACGACATGACGACCAGCATTTACCAGTGCAAGGAGCCAGTGTGTGTATAATATAACGTACCAGATGAGCACAAAATCAGTAAAACCGGTTACAGTGTGGTCCATCGTGTTGTCTGCTGCAATCTGCACACACACACTCATGCCCACCTGCTTTGAAGTTAAGTGAATTATGCACAGCCAGTTAGATTTAACAACAGCCCTACTGTTCAACTCTCAAATGCACCCCAGATTTTAAATTGAAATTATATGACTTTTGAATGAGGGTAATAGTCGTAGAAATAGGGCTGGCTTATAATTGATTTAGATTTCTTTCAAATAAGTTGTTGCCATTGTGAAATTTTGCTCGCCAGTGGGTAGCAGAAAGGTTCGAGCAAGAAATGATCGCCAAAACCCATTTTGTGACATATAGAAGATTAAATGAAGCAGATGGGAAAACCTTCACTTCAATAGAAATCCAGAGACAAGAGAATTAAACTGTAGTGGCAGGGGGTTGACATTATACCTGCAATGTGTCACCCAGTCCCATCAATATACCACCAAGTACAATGGCACAAATATAGATATGCTTGCTAATAAAGCACAATTTATTGAACTGCTGACATGAAGTTTTTGCCGTGTCTGATAACATCCGAAAGTTAGTTTTTACAGTTCATAAATAATCTATACATTAAAGCTTAAGTTGCTGGTTTTTTTCTTTTATGCCTTTTTTTTTTTTTTTTTTTGTATTCAACAAGTTGAAGATGCCAAATGGGAAGAGTGAATGGTACATGTATAGTTATCAGTGACATTTTCTGATCGGAATACCCAAACTGGCAAAATCGTCAATTGTGTCACATAGCTCAAATGGAAATTTCCCAGGGAAAGTTACATTTTACTTTTGTTGCCTTGTACTATTGTTGCAGTGTAGATTTCATTGGTAATTTTGGGATCAAGTTGATCAGGTGTAAGTACATTACTATAGTTAGTTATGGGACGTTGTTAATTTGACACGACACTCTGCCCTCAGCTACAGTCCCAGTCCTTGGATATTGCCTTCATTTTTTTCCCCCAATTGTAAATGTAGCTTAGATAAAAAGCTTCTGCTCACGCAACTCTTGGACTGAAAAAAAAAACAAAAACAAAAAAAGCAAAAATCTTGTATTATGTCATCTGTGGCACACAATCTGTAATGAGTGCTCCGTGACCAGTTGTCAGATGTCCACACGAGCCCCAGATCTCTAACCCTGTTATGTCACCTGCTCTGTTTTACACAAAATGTCTGCAAACAGTTTCTCACTGTTAACTTTCCTGAATTTATTAGAAACCTAAAATCTAAAAGCTTTTCCTCATGGTCCATAGATGAAAAGCATTAAAAAGGAAGATTTCCCAGTTTTTAAATTTTCTTGAATTCATGTTATTGGTGGACAACATTTGGAAAAATGAACACTAATATTTCATGAGAAGCTGCACATCCAAAATTTCTACTGAGCCTAAAATGTCTTCTGAATTGCATCCTGTCTTTTTGAACACACACACACGAACAAATAAATGCCCGTGTGGTCTGCCCGGCCCAGATCCCCCCATTCATGTATGATGTATCATGCATGATCTAGCGTGCATAACCTAAATATCTGCCCATGTAATCTGCTGTCCTTCTTGAGCCAAAAATCTGACAGCCACATCATGTCATATGTCATTTACCTTGTTGAACCCTGAGTTTCTGCCCGTGTCATGCCCATAATCTGTTCTCACCAGCTAAATTGCTGAAATCAATTACATCTGATTTTGTCATGCAACTTTCTCCAATAAATCAGATGCCCCTAAAATATTTCTTTTTGTACATGTATGTGCATTTGTATTATACTGCACATTTTATATTCACCATATTCATACTCATATTTGTCTGTAAAGTTATAGAACTTGTCAGACCACATATCATATATATGTATGTATGTATGTATGTACGTACATACGTATGTACGTACGTACATACATACATACATACATACACATATATATATGTATCCTTTATTTCATACACAATTAATTAGATATTTGTTACAGTGCAGGTGAAACAAATGCTTGAAGTAAAAGAAATGTGCACAATGATATGGGATTGTTACTATATCAATTAAACATTAACTTCTGTTTGGCTTTAAAGCCATCTTGTGACCTTGAACCTTTAGTTGATCTTGTCAGTTCAGCAACATAGATTGCTTCATATTTGTACATAAACCTAGCATGTTTGTTGTCTTCTCCCTCTTGATACAGCAGGTCGAAGGTCAGTCATTTAGCGGTGTATACAAGAGCCCTTCTACAAGTTTTTATATATATATATATATATATATATATATATATTGATTTTACCCGTCACAGTCAGTATAATTACAAATGTAATGAACCTTACTTTGGCTCTCAATTTAAATATGCTACTGTCTGGAGCCACAGTGTGCATAATTACATGTACCTGTATATTGAGCCTTCCTTTGGTCTGTATTTGATGTCAGGAGCCGCAGTTTGTTACAATAAATACTTGTACACTGACCCTTCAATCATATGGACCCTTACTGTAATCTCTATCTGATGTAACAGCGGCCACTGTAAGTCTGTTACAATAAATACTTTTACATTGAGCCTTCAATCATATAGAGCCTTCCTTTGGTCTCTATTTGATGTCAGTAGCCACAATCTAGATCTGTTACAATAAATACTTGTTCATTGAGCCTTACTGTGATCTCTCTTTGACTAATAGGGTCAGCAGCCTCTGTGTGTTTTATTAGTTATATGCTGAGCCAAACTTTTGTCTCATTATAAATATAATATTTGCAGCCACTGTCCATCATTTATATACACTGTGTTGAGACTTAGCATGGTCTCAGGATAACTCTGATACTGTCAGGAGCTGTAGTCTGTGCTATCATGAATGTATACATTGCATTGTTACACGTTTGTCAAAGTTAAAAAAGCTTTCATTTTTTAAACCAAGGTAGACCTTGCAGCAAAGTTTGTCTCCAAGGGGGCCCTAACACACTAAAAGATCATACACCCACGGACACACAAATGCAATAAAGAAATAAGAAACACATTCTACAAAGATTATGTTATACACTAAACTGAGCATGTCTGCTGGTCTACACACAGCCTGGATTTTTCTCTGTTAATCAAAATACGTTGTAGGAGGCTACTCTAGAAGATTTTCACACTTAGGGTATGGATCAGTTCTTTGTTCTTTGTTGAGTTCTTTTCAGATCTATGCACCAATAAAACGGGGGGGGGGGGGGGGCAAATTGGCTGGAACTTAGCTTACATTTAGTATAAGTACCTGGTGTTGTTCTTGCCTTGGACATCTGTATCAGGTATGTTCTGTGGCATGTTTATACTTTTGTGGACAGGTATCATGGGGCAAGCCCCATTTCATATTTAATCATTACAAGTGCCCTTATGGCAAAATGTCCTAAAGCCTGCATGTTAAACGTGATACATGTATCTCAGTAGCCAAAGTCTTGAGTGGTGTGTCCATGGAGCATTAACTTTGGTTCCCATATAATAACTGTCATATATGTCTGTAGCAGCAGTCTGTGAGTGGTCTCTGAATGGAGCTGCCCCTGTGGTCGGGGTACCTGCCATATGTCACAGCCACAGATTTCCTATCAGGAGTGACTTGTTTGCAAATTAAACCATACAACTACTTACTCATCAATTATACCAGCCTCCCAAGTACTGTTCACTGGTGATATTACTGAAAGTGGCCATGCTCGTTTTACAACAGATCCAGCCAGCCTGTTTACTAGATGCAAAATTAAACAAGGCAAGGGAGATTTTAGAATTGAAAAAAAAAGGGCAAAAAATTCTTCTGTATGACATTGAGCATATGTAATCAGGCAAATGTCGGTGTAAAAGGCTGGATAGAAGTGACACTGATGCCAAGGTAGGCACACTTGATAGGTATGGTAACCTGACTTCTCAGCAAAGGTTCCAAGACTAACATGAAGTGAGCACACTTTTTTGGGGGCCCTCAGACCATCAAGTGCCTGAGAGTATTGTTGCCCCCTGTGTCATATGTCCGCCCATCTGTTTTGTAAATGTCACCATGATGATTCAAAAAGTATTCATTACAGCTCGACCAAATTTTATATGGAGCTGTATCTGTACACTTACAGAGTTGGCCACCAGCACCCATCCACAATCAGCTTCTGATTATTTTTGTCCTTGTTATGATTGTTTTGACTTTTTTGCTGCCACATTTTTTTTTGACCGAGTCCACAACTTTCCTAGGCATTCTTTGAACACAATGTGTCCAAAACATGAAAAGTGTGTCAAGGAAAGCTGTTGACCTAGACTGTTGTCTATAGTCTGTAACTACAAGCGTGCTGGTACTTGAATGAAAGATCTGTTTGCAAGGAACATGAATCTAGCACCCTCATTACAATACAGAGCAGTGTGTGTTAAGTAGTTTTGAGTAAGTCACGATTGGCACTGAAAAAGTTAAACTATTCATTTGGAGGCTAAGTAAATGGCATCCAAGGGCACACCCTAATGTCTGAAGAAGGACTGGCTACAACTCATCCAAACTTTTATGAGGTACAGTGAAACCTGTTTTGATAGACCACCTGCCTTTTAAGACCATATTTCCAAAGTTGCTTTTGCTATCTCTCCCATGTTATTGCACCTCCATTTAGAGACCACCTGCTTTATATGACCACTATTAGGCCTGCTGTTTCCTAAAACAGGTTTCACTGTATTGTCTTTGGAATGGACCAGATGCCTGTATGTTGGTAACCAGTTTTCTCTGGGCATATTTCTACTTTTTATGAATGTTTATGAAATATTTATTTAAAGGCTATGTAAGTTTGCCGCAGGGAACTATGTTACTACAACATCTCAAAACGGATTGACTGCCACTTTACCAACTTTTTATCAGGTATGGTCCTTAGGATGGGCAAGATGCCTGTCTAAAATCTGCTGCTTCTGATGGATTTTTTTATTTTTTTATTTCTTTCATTGATTTTAAATATTAGGTATCACATACATAGTGTTATGGAAATCTTACATATTGGTGCACAAGATGCCAATTTGTAATAAGCTGCCTCTGATATTTCTTTTCTTCTTTTTTTTCATTAATTTTAAATGATAGTTATCATGTACATGTATATAGTGTCATGGACATCTGACATATCTGCTTATATCTTGGTAAATGTGGATCCTAGCCCTATGGCTTTTGTTAAACATTAGTAGAAAAGTACCTTCTTTTTTTTTTGGCTGACAAGTCATCTGAGGTTATAGTATGGTCCATTGTCCATAGGTTCGTCTGTCCACAGTTTATATTTTCAACTTCTCCAAAACTATCAGCCTGATTCACTTGAAATTTGCTATTGATGAACTTTGGGTGGGTCTCTGCCAAGTTTTATCAGTTGGTCACAGTCCATTAATTTCTTGATTTTTTATGATTTAAAAAAAAAAATTGTTTGGCAAAATCGTAAAAAATCTTCTCCGAAACCACCCAGCCAATTGCTTTGAAATTACATGGGGACACTTCTGGGGACCCCTATACCTTAATTTGTTCAAGAGGTGGCACTACAATTTTTGTTTACAAAATTTTGTATTAAAGCTATTTTTGACTTCTCCAGAACCATCGCTGAGATTGTTCTGAAACATAGTGGGTATGTAGCGTGAGGGAGGGTAAACAAAAAAATTCACTAAGAATTGATACTATGGATTCCTGATTTTTAAGGAAATTTTCAGTTTGGGTACCTGTTGGTTAATGCATGCATTCCTATGATTACTGTGATAGGCAGTGAAAGTTGCAGTAGAAATTCACATTTTGGACTTCTCAAAAACTGTCCACCAGATTCACTTGAAACTTGATGGGGGTGTATCTTGGGCGGGTTTCTACCAACTATATTCAAATGGTCATGCTCCAGTGATTCTTAGATATATTTATGATTTTTTTGTTTGATTTTTTTGGCAAAATCCTTTAAAAATCATTTTCCCTGTAGCTGCTCAGCCAATTGCTTTGACATTGTATAGGGATGCTTCTCTGCCCCCCCCCCCCCCCCCCACACACACGCACACTTTATTTTGTTCAATAGTTGGCACTGCAATTTTTTATCTGTTTTTAAATGAGTTTTTGTGTGTTTTTGGACATCTCCAAAAATGTCTCTCAGATTGTTCTGAAATTTAGTGGAAGTGAAGCTTGAGGGAGTATTCATGAAATTTGTTCATTATGCGGTGACACTTTGGATCCCTGATTTTTAACAGATTTTTCAAGTTGGGTATTTGTCAGTTGATGCATGCATTTCTATTGATTACCATGTAAGTCAATGGGGATTACAATGGAAAGTGCAAGTTTTATTTCCTCTCCAAAATCCTCATTCCCCAGACTAGAGTGTGACTTATTATGGGTTGAATGTCAAGGTCAGCTGAGGACAGGCTATTCGCACGGCCTTCTTGTTGTTTTTTTTTTTTATGTGTGTGTGTGTGTGTGTGTTTTTTGTGGTACATGTATGTTTGTTTTGACCTTGAGTGACCTTGAAAGGTCAGACTTACATATTGGCTTATGGCTTGGTATTTTCAAATATTATGGCTCAGAATTGCAGCTCCGTGGAACTAAGAAATCATTCAGAGCGTCAATTTTACCATCAACATTTTCCAGAATACCTGTGCAATGCTAACCTGTTGATGAATAGAGTTGCAGCTAGTTGCTGAATGTGCCAGTTGGTGTAAAGAATGACACACATGCACTGTAGTGTACACATTCTGCCATTTGACGTGACTTGCCAACTCAGGAAATACATGTGGCAGTGACACGAATTACAATTTGAACTCCTTGGACCAGCACAAACCATTCACTATCAACCTCAAGCTAAGGAGCATAAAATGGAGCAGAAAGGGAAGTGGAAAAGGTCATTCTGAAGAAACTGTGTGCTGTACCCAGGTACAAATACAGAGATTGAAGAGGAATGTAGCAAAGAGGAAACGGACAATTTATGTACAGATTTGATAAATCATTTGACCTCACATTTCGCATTGATTTATTGCTTTCTGGCAGGGGGCAGCAGTGAGTCTATCGCCACTTTTTAGGCCGATCCCTCAATACCTGGAGAAAATTAATAGTTTTCCAAGTGTAATTATGGTGTGCTGACACGTTAAAGTGAAATTCGATCCATAAATTTGAATTAGTGATAGAAGCCTGTATTTATATCAGAATCCATGACAAATACTGTTACTGACAGAATGAATTCATTAGGGGATGAGCCACTCGAGATAAAGGGAACTAATACAAGAAGGTGAAAAAAAAGGAGAAATTGTCAGCTAGGTGAGAATGAATGCATCATCAATACACCTATCTCTGGCAAGAAAGCACCAAGTTACACATGTTTACTGTCTGTAATTGTTCAACCCTGGAATGGAAGCATTCCTTTCTGCTTTAAGAAGAAACAAATATCAAAGTCATGGTCGTGTATTATACACAGCACATGCAAACAATGGCAAGAGAAGAATGTTGAGAGTAATGATCTATGGAAAACACATCAAACTTCCTGTCGTCTTTAACTCTTTCACTACCACAGTTTGGACTGAGTCAACAGCTTTCCTTGGGACACTTTGGGCCCAATATGCCCAGAGTGTGCCAAGGAAAGCTGTTGACCTGATCTTTATATTCCACAGGAATTGAATGGAAGATGTTTTTTTTCAAAGAATGTTGATATAGCATCCATTCGACAGTTCAAGAAGTTCATCTCAAGTACTTTGACTTTAGTTGCAGTTACCGTGAAAGAGTCAAGAAGAAACAAATATCAAGTCATGGCTATGCAGTATGCACAACACATTCAAATAATGGAAAGAGAAAATTGGTCAGATCGTAAGGACATATCGACAAATATATAAAACTACCGTGAAGTGATAAAAGTACAGTTTAATTATGTGGCAAAATTTCAGCCTACCTTTAGTGGTCAGATGCTATATATATACAAAGGGCAGCACTTTACTTGTATTCTCTGAGTGCAGTGTACAAATCAGACCCTGACTTACGTGGCTAAATGCCTAAAGCTGCAACAAAACGGTCCCTCATAATTATAGTTCTATGGAAAGCTGCGTTAACTCATTGCAAACTGTGGCAGATAAGTGCATAATGAGTGGTTTGTGAACGACATGGCAAGTCAGGCGGTTGCTGACAGCGGGCATACATGTACACATATTGGTTCCTCAGTAAAAGTGCTGTTCCCAAGTTGAGGATCAGATTGTTGCCATTGTATTTAACTGTGGTATGTGTAAGCAGATAGGGCAGTGTGATGCACAGGTGACAATATACAACTGATACGGGGGGAAAAAGTTGAGTGGAATAGAAAGCATCAAAAAGAGATGGCATGAAGCTTGAGGGAATGACAATCCTATACTTCCTTCAACAAAATGTGTACATGTACGTGTGTTTTTTCTTTCTTTTTTTTTCATTTTCAAAAGACTGATTTTGTGTGAAAAGCCTTAATCATCAGAGTGTGTAGGTTGTAGTTGTCTGTTGGCTGCTGGTATTAAAACCTACAGTTTCATTATATAGTGACAGTCTTGATTTCTTGCCAGAAATTTGCTTGTCACTTAGAGCTGTAAAGTTTGGTGGTGCTGATGAGCAAACTCACAAAAAGTACCATCCAACACACTGATTTTGTATAGAAGACAGGTGAGCAGTTTTGTGAAGGCAGGGTTGGAGTACCAAAGTGCCACAAAATGTAGTCTACCAGCACACTGCATACATTTATCTTGTGTATTTGTCGTAACCTGAGAGACTATTGGAGCCCTGTAAACCAAGGTGTTTGCAGCCCTGTCATTCAATAGGTCAGTGATGGGTAAAGGTGTACACCTATCTGTGTATATGTATACACGTACCTGTATAAATGTGCAGACGGTCTCATTAATGTGTACACATACCAATATAAATGTGTACACTCACCCATGCATGTGTCCATTCATCCATAAATGTGTGTGTATACCAGCATATATACACTTGCATACATGTATAAATGTGTACATACATGTATCTGCAGGTATATGTGTACCAGTACACATACCTGCATATGTGTATGTGTATGTATGTATGCACATACCTACATGTATACATGTAAATATTCACAAATACCCCTGAATGCATGTGTACACATAGCTGCATATATGTGTACAGATACCCATTTTATGTGAGCACATACTGATATATAGGTGCACACGTGCCTGTCTAGATGAAAAATAGCATATACATGGAAGACAGACGCATATGCCAGTCGTCAAGGCTTCCTGTAATGTGCAGTCTGTGTAACAATCACTATGTACTTTATCTGGCTCACATTTAGACCCTCACACACCCAGGGGTTACACAAAGCATAAACTTGTGTTTTATGTGAGCAGCAGAGGTTGATACTCAGAGCTTCATCCTGCAGGCCTTAGTGTAGACTCGTACCCTTGGGTTTTATTGACCAGAGATCATGGAAATGTATACTAAATCTACACAAACATGAGTGGCTCCCATAGTTTCCTGTTTGCAAACACCCACTGCAAACCTGCAGTTTGATCATGGTGTGTGCAAATATAAAAGTATCAGTCTGGTTGCATTTCCAATTTATGTGGTGAGGAGTTTGTTGCTTTTTGGATCTGAAGCTGAATCAAAGAACTTTCTCATCTCCTAGTAATTTCTTAGTATTGCATTCACTAATTTCATTGGGAAAATTGACTTCTTGTAAATTTCTGTGAAGTAAAATTTAATTATTGTAAATTTATGTGAAATAGAATTTGACTTATTGTAACTTTATGTGAAGTAAATAAGTTGTCATCATAGTAACTAGTCTCACAGCTCATGACACAAAGGAATGGACACACAGTGTAGAGTTTGATCAACAGTTTACAGAATTGATGAAATAATGGAGGCATAGTAGGACAAGTGTCCTTGTTTGTATCAGGTCTGTAGAGTTATGCGTTGCCTGTGTCTGGTCTGTAGAGGTTTGTCTTGTCCCTGTCACACCTGTGGTGATGCCTTTTCTCTGTCAGACCTATAAGAGATGTCTTGTCTCTGTTAGACCTGTAGAGATGTCTCTATCAGACCTATAGAGATGTCTTGTCTCTATCAGACCTGTAAAGATATCGTGTCTCTATCAGACCTGTAGAGATGTCTCTGTCAGACCTATAGAGATGTCTTATCTCTATCAGACCTATAGAGATGTCTTGTCTCTGTCAGATCAGTAGAGATATGTTGTCTCTGTCAGACCTGTAGAGATGTCTTGTCTCTATCATACCTGTAGAGATGTCTTGTCTCTGTCAGACCTGTACAGATGTCTTGTCTCTATCAGACCTGTAGAAATGTCTTGTAGAGATGTCTTGTCTCTATCATACCTGTAGAGATGTCTTGTCTCTGTCAGACCTGTACAGATGTCTTGTCTCTTTCAGACCTGTACAGATGTCTTGTCTCTGTCAGATCTGTAGAGATGTCTTGTCTCTATCAGACCTGTAGAGATGTCTTGTCTCTGTCAGACCTGTAGAGATGTCTTGTCTCTGTCAGACCTGTAGAGATGTCTTGTCTCTGTCAGACCTGTACAGATGTCTTGTCTCTATCAGACCTGTAGAGATGTCTTGTCTCTGTCAGACCTGTAGCGATGTCTTGTCTCTGTCAGACCTGTAGAGATGTCTTATCTCTGTTGGACCTGTAGGACATTGGTTTAAACAGCCTTTGATGGGTTCATAGGGTCTTTGATCCAGTATTGAGATGCCCACAATGCAGACAAAGACATGTCCTAACAAGTATGACTATGATAAGTTGGATCCCAAACCATGGCTCAGTTTATTTAAGAAAAAAAAAAGATTTCATGCAAGGTGGTACTTAAAGTACATATATCAAGCAAAACACCAGTCGCGTAAAAAGCAAGGATATATGTATGCATGGGAAAGGTGAAATTACTGTTGATCTTATCCTGAAAACTTAGCAAGGAAAGATGTAACTGTAGAGGTATCAATTGGGCAAGATCTGATGAAAGTGAGGCAGAATCTGATGCATGTATATATCGATAACATAATAAAGTAGAGTATCTATTGCTGAAGTAAGATAAGACTTTCTTTGAATCAACAGACAGGGTATTGACCCTGTTGTATGCATCTGCCACCCCATGTAGGATTGTGTTTCACCAGGCAACTTCAGGTATTGCCACCCCCTAGTTGAACCCCATCTGGCTCTGAATGTCCCATTCTCCAACTCATGTATGGATTGGGTATTGAGTTTCAGACATTCTTTTCTTGAAATGCTGTGCAAATTTTATATTTTTATGCACACAAAATGTACTTCAGAAATTGATAGATAGATAGATAGATTAGATGTGATGGTCTCATAGTAAAGCGAGGGAAAAGAGTATGCGAGAGACTGCGGTGTTGAGATGAATAAGTGGCAGGCTTTCTTTCGGAGCTGTGAGAATTATGCAAGAGGTCTGACTGGCAATGGAGTAATTTGACATGATTGGGCCAAAGGTATCAAAATAGGGGTTGATTATGTGACATTGTAGCACAATGTGGCCCGCACACCTGCATCATGTCAAAGCTGTATTGCTGACATGTAAGGCAATTACCGCCCAAGTTGAGCATGGCAGACACAGATACCCACACCCAGTTATATCACCTCTTTCATCAGTCCCTTCATCAGAATTCTGCCAGCTAGACTTTCATGATGGGAGACAGTGTGATACAGTAATGAGTGGGTCCAACCCACTTGTGTTTTGAATGTTAACTTTATGTTAAAAAACACAGGCTATGTAGTCATAAGGATCAAGCTGCTGGTCTTTGGAATGCTGAGATTTTCTGAACAAGCTTGTGGCAATAATGGCCACGAGATTAAGGATGACAACCATCTCGGAATTGAGATGTGTAATTGGACATCAGTCAAGATCTGGCTTGAAATTTCCATATGTTTATGATTATTATGTATATATATATATATATATATATATATATATATATATATATATATATATATATATATATATATATATATATATACACACACACACACACACACATACATACATACATACATACATACATATTCTTAATAGCTTAATACAGATTTTACTTAAATTGTTTACTGTAACTTTGTATGTTGCTGAAGTTAATTACAAAGTTGTCCCAATAAAATTTAGCAATTTAAAACATGGCTACAATGCTGGCTATTCAAAAGCCACTCTTATTGGACGATACCTTCCAAAAGCCACTCTTAGTAAAAGGGTATCATCCAAGAGCCACTCTTATTGGCGGGAACCATCCAGAAATCATTGTTATTGGAAGGGTCTCATCACAACACCAATTTTTCTGGAGGTTACCATCCAAAAGCTACTCTTATTTGAAGGGTGAGATCCTAATGCCACTCTTGGAGAGTACCATCTAAAAGTCACTTTTGTTGGAAGGGTACCATTAATAAGCGACTCTGATTGGAGTGGTAGCACCCAAAAGCCACTCCTTTTGGAACTGGTATTGTTAAAAAATCCCTCCTTTTGGAGGGGTGCCTTCCAAGAGCCGTGAAAGGGTACCATTCAAAAGCCACTCCTATTGGAAAGGCACTATCTAAATACCACTCTTATTAGACAGGTACCATTCAATAACCACTCTTATTGGAGAGTACCGTCTAAAAGTTGCTTTTGTTGGAAGGAAGGGTACCATTTATAATCCACTCTTGTTTGAGTGGTAGCACCCAAAAGCCACTCCTTTTGGAAGGTATCACAAAAAAAATCCCTCCTTTTGGAGGGGTGCCTTCCAAGAGCCGTGAAAGGGTACCATTCAAAAGCCACTCCTGTTGGAAAGGCACTATCTAAATACCACTCTTATTAGACAGGTACCATTCATGAACCACTCTTATTGGAGAGTACCATCTAAAAATCGCTTTTGTTGGAAGGGTACCATTAATAATCCACTCTTGTTGGAGTAGCAGCACCCAAAAGCCACTCCTTTTGCAAGGTATCATAAAAAAATCCCTCCTTTTGGAGGGGT
The DNA here is from genome assembly GCA_964020975.1 of Hermodice carunculata. NCBI lineage: Eukaryota > Metazoa > Annelida > Polychaeta > Eunicida > Amphinomidae > Hermodice > Hermodice carunculata. The sequence goes on from CAXHWN010001720.1 coordinate 683,661, forward strand.
GCCTTCCAAGAGCCAATCTTATTGAAGAGTACCATTTAAAATCCACCCTTATTGAAAGGGTACCATCCAAATGGCATGCATACTGGAAGGGTATGCTTTAAAAGCCCTTCCCATTGGAGGGATACCATCCCAAAACTACTATTATTGGAAAGGTGCCATTAAAAAGCCCCTCTTATCAGAGGAGTGCCATCCACAGATCACTTTTATTGAAAAGGTGCTATCCAAAAGCAACTTTTATTGGAGGGTAACATGTAAAAGTACTCTTATGGGAGAATACTGTCTCCAAGCCACTTGCTTTGGAGGGGCACCCTCCAATATAGCCACTCTTATGGGAGATTTATCATCCAAAAGCCACTTTTGTTGGAATGGTATTGAGGTGACGGTGAAATCAAGGAAACCACTGCAAATTGCTTATGCTTACATATTTCACATTTTAATTTAGTCTGCAAATTTTGAAGTGCCACAAAAATTCTGCAGGCATTGCTTTTATGAGAATTCCCTGCTGAAAATATGCATTTTTGTGTACAACTGTGAGTGTATCAATACAAAGAGATCTGTTTGGTGGAATGCAATGGAATCTCCCTATCAACGCCACTGGAGGGACTGAAAAAATGTAGTCTTAATAGGGTACTGGTCATTTTTTAGTAATTTAATTAAAGATAAACAAAAACAGGTCTGCAAATTGGCAATCTTTGGTATGGAAATGGTCTCTTTATGGAGGTGGTCTTAATTGGAGCTTCTACTGTACTTGAAAACTTATTTAAGGGTGGTACAGTTGTGACTGTCCATGAGCAGGAAACTGCAAATATTTATACACATGAAGTAAACAATTTACACTATTTTCCTGTTGCATGTACTATTCAATATTGTGCATATACATGTACTTGTGGGAAAACATGCATCAACATTAAGTCTATAGTTCAAGCATTTGCATTAATTTGCAGCTATATACGTACATTTTCATCCCATATGTATGTTGAATCGGGAACTGTTTTATTTTAAAGTTAGAATTCCCACAATCCAAGTTGCCAAAACTCTACTGCAGTGTTACCATTACTGTAACCACAGAGGTCTGGAGGGGACATTTCTACTGAGCCACTGAATTGGAAAACAATTTCAAGGTGACAATAAAATGACAATACGAGGTTGAAACTGCATCTTATCTAGATCTTAGTGTGCCTAACTAGTCTATGGGCAGTTTTAAGATTCTTCTCAGATAAGCTTTTTTTTTCAAAGATGCCTTTATGCTGTGCAAGTTTAAGATGGGCCTTGGCATTTGTTGATCTGTCCCTGGCTTTTGTTTGCGTTCGACTCAGCTTTCAGATCTTTGTCCTCTTGTCTCTCTTGTGGCTAATGCCTCAAATTCCCAAAAGAAACACAGTAAATTGAGAGAATGAAATGTGTGGACTTTTCTTAGTCTCTGTCAAATCGAGAAAGGATTTTGTCAGATACCAAAACAGCGGCCATCAATGCAGCCGACTTGAACCTACAAGGATAAGTGGAAGACCAATACAGGAAAGATGAGACCGAGCCCTGACAATGAAGACACTGTTGTCAGAATTTACGTTTCTTGTCATATGTGTAAAAGCTTGTGCCAATCATGCAAGTTGCCATGTACATCTGTAGTGCACTGTTGGTTGAACATGTCTAGGCTGTGGTTTGTGAAAGAACGTTGGCCAATATTGTTCAGGTGGTAGCCTACAAGGCTAAGGTATTGGTGAGGCAAGGGAAAGCATAAGCTGGGTTAACTGTATCATCAGCCTAAAGTAGTGTGCTTTACAGATAGGGACTTTGATAGAATGGGGACTCAAGAGCAGGTTAAACTGTTAAAATGACAATGATACATTGTCAGTTTGATCTGGAGTGGCAGGTCTTGATGGTATTAGTAGTCGGGTAGTTCAACAGGCTGTATAGCATAGTGCCATCAGGGCATGCATTAACTGAGACCGAGGTCTTGGTCAGTGGTTATAACAATGCCCGGCAAGTTAAGCTTGGCTTTTAAGGCAGGTACTGTGGGACTTGAAAACCAATGATTTCAGACCACCTGTGTTCATAATCTGGTACTTTGAGCAATGTGACCTCTCTTTGAGGGGAATTTCAACATGAAAATGTCGGTCTTGTTTCCACTTGATATACAAAACAAACTCACTCTGTTGAAAGCTTGGTACTTAAAGGAATTATCTCTGTTGAGGAGGCATTTTGAAACTGTTTTTCTGGGTACAGCTTAGTATACAGTACCTTTGTCTGGTTGGGAAAAGTAAAAGTTTCATTTGTGCATCTGGTATGTTAGGCGTTTGGTTAACCTTGAGGGCTTGCCTGCCAGGGATGTTGCACACTGCTTTAATCAGTCACCTTAACATCTCAACAAAAATGATATTGCACTGATTTTTGATATACTTCCATACTATGACTATTTCCTATAATTTATTTACATTTTGAGTTTGAAGTTATATGAAACATAAGGGACCTTACATAATGCAAAATGAGTACTCAATGTTCACGAATGTTGTTTTGGTTGTGTTTAGGTACAGGTAAGATTTCAGTAAAATGTGCTGTATTTTGGAGCGATTTATTTTGACAAGTGTCCCCTACACAAAGAAGGGCTGCAAGGCAGGTTTCACAGTGCGCTTTGGTTGCAGCTGGCATAAATTGGAGAATCAGTCCTAAAAGGAATTAACTAAAATATGCCACTAAATTATTTACTGTGACCCTGTCTGGAGAGACCACCCTGGCTTGAGAGACCACAGACCACATTCCAGAGTGTCAAACACTATTCTTCCCAATATAATTTACTTCCCATGAGAAATCAGGTAAGATGACTTTCTCAGTGTTAATTGCCAAGCATTGGGGGGGGGGGGATTAAGTAGAATTTTCAAGGGAGTGGAGGGGAGAAGGGGGGGTTCAGGAGGGAGTATCCTCCTCCCAATGTTGAAAAAAATTTGAAAAATAGGGATGAAATGATGCATTTTCTTGAAATCTGAGTCACTACTCACCCCTATTTCCAATTTTTGTAGAATTTTTTTAATCACGTAGATAGGGATTTTAAAAAGTAACGTGAAATGGGCTTTTGGGGGATATTTTTGTAGTAGGCCTATGTAGATGGAATCAAAAATAAGTAGATCTCGTACTAAAGTCTCAAATGTGGCAACACTGCTTTCTTGTGACATCGGAGTGGCCTCTCAAAGCAGAGACTACTGTATCTACATACAACTATCAACTGTTGCCCCAAGGTGGTCAGTTACCTACATCATGACACACGTTTTGCCCACCTCATCGTGGATGACCAAAAACCATAATTTACAGGGAATCTCCTGGCCTGTATGGACAGGGTGCATAAAGAACTGCCTGCTTGCCCTGCGACACCTGGGCCCATGAGACATATACCCTCACTGTGTATAACCATACAGGTATATCAATGAGGAAATACTAGCAGACTGGGATTTTACAGACAAGAAAGGCCGCCGCCTGCGGGGGAGGGGTAGTGGTAATCATTAGCAGGTGGCGCTGACCTGTGTTTCAATGGGGGAGCAGTGGGGTGTTCTGGCATCCCTTACCCCTATAGGGATGTGCCCCTTGCACGGTAGATTTATGAGGTCTGTGGACATAGGGTCAGGGCCAGTGTTGTCCAAAGATGGCCTGATACTTGTACAGATGAGTCATACCAACACATACAATTTCCTTGGGTACTGTGAAGCTGAGGAAGGATGCTTCATGCTGGACTCTGGTACAAGACATGGAAAATTTGTTTGAAAAGTTATTATTTGCAGGTACATGCATGAATTTGTTTCACCCATGTTAAAATAGTCACAAATGTCCAGTTGTCCATACCCATGATGATGATTTTGTTTCCGTAATTCTTAATCAGCAAGGTACAACACTACAAGAGTGCAATTTTTACAAAGGGCTGCACCAAAAGTATTGGTAATTGCCACATGTACCATTGAACAATTTTAGCTCAGCTGACTTTATTGTCAGTAAGCTGAGCTAAGTCTGTGGCCCATCTGTTCGTGAACTTAGTGGAAATGTAACCATGCAAGGGTCACACAAAGTTGTTTAGTAGCTACATAGGACGTGGTACTCTAAATCCCTGATTTTTAATGAAATTTTCAATCTGGGTACTTGTCAGTTAATGCATAAATTCCTATTGATTACTGCATGTATTTAAGTCAATGGGTATTGCAATGGCACTTCACATTTTCTCCAAAACTGTCAGCCAGATTCAATTCAAACCTTGGCGGGCATGTATCTTGGGTGAGTCTTTGCTGAGTCTGTACAATTGGTCATGCTCCAGTGATTTTTAGATTATAAATATTTTTTTTTTTTGTTCTTTCCATAGTAAAATTTTTAAAAGATCTTTCCCAAAAAGTGCACTACCAGCTGCTTTGGAAATTGCATACGACACTTTTTGGAATGGCATTGTTAGAACAGGGACAGCAACATGTTAGGTACTACAGTAGGACCTGTCTTAAGGGACCACCCACAGGACCTGTGAAAAATGGTCCGTTCTGACAGATGGTCCCTCAAGGCAGGTAAAATTAAACTACAATATGCCAATGGGGATGCTGAGAGTGGTCCCTTAGCAGAGGTGGGCTCATAGGCTGGTTCTGCTGTAGTTTTTTTGGATTTTATCTCAATAATGGTGGATCCTAGACTCATGGTTGTTACTAAACACTCATAGGAAAGTATCTGTGAGGACACTCATAGGAAAGTATCTGTGAGGGGGTCCTTTGGTGTTAATTTTGACTGTGAGTAATCTTGAAATATAGAACTGACTTATTTGCTAATAGTAATGGTGAATCTTGTCACTTTTCATCTAAAAATCATGACTCCTGAATTGTATGAGCAAAGAGTGATGGTTTTAAACAGGAGTAACCTTGATTTCAGAGGTCACAAGACCACTTCAGTCTGTACAGCCAAGGAGAGCTGAGCACAGGATTGTCACAGTCCTCTTGTTGACAGATAAAGTCAATTTCTGCACAGAACTCATCCATGTGGGCTTGCCTAAAGCTTGCATGGCTGACTGAACTCTTCAGGTGGATTACCTGTGTTTGATGGTGCTCAGGTGTAGGTTTACTTATCATCTGGGAATATACTGCTTCCAGTTCAGCATGCATTATTCTGTAGTTGCCAGAATTTTCTGGGTCACTGGCAATAACCAAAGGCCCAGGAATGACCAGCTGAATTAAGGTGCAGCACGAGTTGTCCAAATTATTCATACATTGCTCTGTTTTTCAGACATGGAAAGTCTTTGTTGTTATGGTGTCTTGGATTATAAGACCGGAAGCTATGTCCCTGAGGTTCGGGTGCATGGTATCTGTTTCTGGATTTCAACCCAAATTTGGGCAGATCTGTTGACATATATTATTCAAAAGTACTTTTCACAAGTATGGTGGCAACATAACAGGCACTGTGGGTATTTTGCAATTTTTGTACTCAGGATAATCATTTACTTTTTTTTTTCTTCTATTCAAGGTAGGATAGGCACATAAAAATAAAACCTCAATGCATTTGGTATTCAATGCTACATGCAATCAATTACATCTTGCTTCATGGTTTCATTTGGCTTGCAAAAGGAAGTCTTGCAGAAAAATATGCCTTTTCTTGCATGCATATCACGTGATCATATGAATCTGCACCCCATCCCACCTCACCGCACCTCACCCCAATGCTGAGGCCACCAACTTTTTGTCACAGGCAGGAGTCTGTTTCTGAGTACTGTTCAACACCGGTAGTTCTGCTCTTGGATTCAATATGCTGCACAAGTATAAGGCAGGGCCATATAGCTTCACATATGACTTGACTTCAAGAAAAGAAAATTTGTGGAGATGGCAAGGCTGTTGCCAGCAATTGTGATGTGGTCCCAATTAATGCAGTTGAGAGGAGCCAAGCAGACTGGAAGACATTCTTCCATAAAGAAAATGGTACATGTGCCGCAGTGATAGAAACAAATCCTGTCACTTAATTCATAAATCCTTTTAGGAGTGCTGGAAGATCTGATTTAGTGTAGACAGCTCGTACTGTCACAGTGAACGGCGAAGGTGTTAATTTAGCTACATGGCTGTCAGAGCTCCATAGTTCTCTTGTTGCACATCTTAGCTGTACACAGTTTGGTTACCATGTAGCAGCAATGGAGAGAGAGAGAGAGAGAGAGAGAGAGAGAGAGAGAGAGAGAGAGAGAGAGAGAGAGAGAGAGAGAGAGAGAGAGAGAGAGAGAGAGAGAGAGAGAGAGAGAGAGAGAGAGAGAGAGAGAGAGAGAGAGAGAGAGAGAGAGAGAGAGAGAGAGAGAGAGAGAGAGAGAGAGAGAGATTTGGTGCATAAACTGAGTAAATGTACAAAATGTGCAAAATAGGCTGATGTGAAGTCTCCTGTTTGTACAGTGTACATTAGTATGAACTCGTATATGCTTGTTCGTATACATTAATTAGTATAAACTCTTACAGTGTATATTAGTATAAACTCTTATGCTTGTAAAGTGTATATTAGTATAAACTCTTATGCTTGTACAGTGTATATTAGTATAAACTCGTATGCTTGTACGGTGTATATTAGTGTAAACTCTTATGCTTTTACAGTGTATATTAAGTGTAAACTCCCATGGTTGTACAGTGTATATTAGTGTCAATGCTCATGCTTGTACCATGTATGTATTTGTAATTTAACTCTCATGCCTATACAGTGTACATTATAGTGTAAACCCTCATGCTTGTTCAGTGTAGATTGGTGTAAGCTCTTATGCTTGTACTCTATATATTAGCATAAACTCTCATGCTTGTTAAGTGCAGATTGGTGTAAACTCACACCATTCTAATTGAGATGGGCTAGTGTATGTTTAACTCAAGCTTTCAAAAATAAAGTAGTTTGGTGTAAACTCATACTTGCACCAGGCAGTGATGTGTGTTAACTGTAATGTTTGCACATGGTAGATTAGTGTAAACTGCCATGCTGATACAAGCAGAGTTTTGTAAATATTTTAAAATATCATGTTTGCGAGATGTATGCTGGTGTGAACTGTCATGGTTGCATGAGGCAGATTGGTATATTTGTTGTGTTCTCATGAGGCAGATTGGTACATCTGTCGTGTTTGCATGACACATGTTGTTGTAGCTGCATGCATACGTGTCATACTTGCATAAGCAGGTTTTGTTATTATCATCTCTTATTCATTGGGGCAGTGGCATATAATATGTGCCCCTGGGGTTTTGGAGGTACAAAGATTGCTTGTTGGTTTTTCAACCTAATGTAGATCCATGTCCATGAAAATAGACTGCACACAAAAGACCTTTCTATCCCAAGTGGCAAAAAATGTCTAATTAACATGATTTAAATAAGTTACCTGCTGCTTTTTTTTTAAAAAGTTGTATTTGCATAAGTGCCTTAATTCAATGACTACAAAACTAACAAAACGAGATACAACAAAAACCTTTTTGAGTTTCCTCTTTACCTTTTTTTTGGTTTATATCAGTTAAATATCTTACCTGCCAGCATGCAAAAAGTCTGTTCGGTAGGGGGGAAAATAAAAATGGGAATGAGAAAAAAGAGAGAAAAATAGACTAGCCAGTGGCAGGTGACCTCAGTTGAGGTTTTGAGATGCTTTTTCCAATAGAAGAATAATTGGATGAAAAGCCAAGTTGCAAATTCTTTTTCAGGGAAAAAAATCACTGGGACAAAAGGCATTTGTCCTTTTAAAGTCTTAATTGCAAAAGCATTTCATCAATTTGTTTGATTTCATTTTTTTTCTATAGAGTGACCAAAATGAATGCCCCAGAAATCAGTGAGAAAATAGAAGTGTCAAACTTTGAGGTCGAATTGTAGCAAATTTAAGCCATTTCGCTGAGTTGCTCAGTTGTTTGTTTTTGAACACATGCTTAATTCAGAATAAATGTTTAATTAAGATTTTATGTCCAGTGGTTTATGAGTTATTCTACATTTAATGAGATCCATGTTTTGCACCACTGTTTAGACTATTCGTTTAAAATTATGTGAAAAGAGACACTTGTCTTTGGTGCATGAGTGCTCTGTGGAACAAGACAAATACATGCATACATGATTTTAGCAAGGTACAAGCAATACATTCTGAGTTATGAATGATTGAGGCAATTTTTTAATTTTTTTTTGAGGGGGGGGGCAGTGGGGAGGGGTGTCTCTTGTCATTTACATCCTTACAAATTGCTATAGCATGTCTGAAATACTTATCACTGAGATGGCAATAGGAAGATGATTGTGCATTTAATGTGGAACAGTCAGTGGACTGCATGCTACATGTATGGTCTCATTGTAGGAGCTAGGTCAGGTGGTGCGACATGTGCTCACCACAAATTACTAGCATTTACTCTGGACCATAACTCATATTTCTGGTTTTTTTTGTTTGTTTGTTTGTGTTTCTTTGTGTGTGTGGGTGCACAAGTTAGGTGCGAGACACCAATTTTATTCTTCACAAAGAACGATGTTGAAAAGTTTAAAAAAGAAACAAACAAACAAACAAATCAGTGGCTTACAAATTGCCCGTGTTAGTTTCTGCAGGTGTTGTCTCAAACAGTACAGTATTATGACTGCTTGTGCATCAGGCTGCACTATATTCGGTGCATGTCTGTATTTATTCAACATCAGTCTGACATCACTTGACAGCAACTTTGTGTCAAAGAAACGGAAGAAACTTAAGTTGCAGTGTAGCCGTGGGATACAAAAGTATCCCCAAAGTGGAAATTCGACTCAGGTGACCAGATATTTTAAACATATCATTAAATGCTTGCCAAGCAGGAAGAAAATTAATGGTTAGCAACATTACTGTTGATTTTTTCCCCTTGTTAACTCTGGATTGGCAATTTAAGCAAACTAAGATTCAGCCGCATTGCCATCAAAGTTTGCATGAAGAGATTACATAATGTGATAAGCTCTGCTGACTTCTCAGTCATTCCACTATTCTATTTCAGCAAAAAACTATTATTAATGCATGCATTGGTTCTCCGATGGTCTAGATTGGGTGGAAATTTAAGTCCCTTATAGATTTGAGAGATTGCATGTTAGAATAGGTGATGGATGCTTCTTTTTCCTTTGTCAGTAGAGAAATAATGGACAGTTATTCTCAGTCTATTATGAATGCAGTGAATATGTTTGGTGTTTTTGAAATGGAGGACAATGTGAGTGGGAACTTCGTGACACTGCCAACAAGTGATTTCTGGTGATCATGAGTCAAAGTAAACTTCTGGCTGCCATTATAACATCATTATTTAATGAATTAGTGTAATAAAATAATTCTGTTGTTAACCCTTTCCCCTTCAAACTGACCAAAACCGGCCTTTGGTCCTATGTCATCTGCCTCAGTGTTTTCAACCAATTTCAACAGTAATGAAAAATAATTTGACTGAGAATTGAAGAGGAGACCTATGAAGATCACATGCCCCAGGTCAACAGCTTTCGTTGGCATGAGTTAGTGCCCAAACATTCCAAGGAAAGCTGTTGACTTAGTCTTACTTCAAGGGGGAAAGGGGTAAATTGTAAATATGGATATTAATTTCTATGAAGGGTGCTGGTTACATGTACTTGCTGTGATTACTTGTCAAGTTTGTTTACATGGAACCTGAGAAATTGCCAATTAGAAGGTAAAAATTAAAGTGTGCCTGTGGTTTATAGGAATGCTTTCAATCATGAGTGCCTTATTTTTCCAACATAATGTTTTTATGACACAACACTTTTAAACATACATATTACATGTACCTTTCTCAGGTCAAGGTTACTCTGAACAAAGAGTGATGACCATGTTCTCAGACATGCACATGTGGTTGAGCTAGAGTGTGGCACATTACATAGTTGTCAAAGCAGAAATGCAAGTCTTCTGGCTAATGGGCTGTCATCTGACCAGGAGGCTTCCCCTGGGCATGGCTGTGTGATCAGTCCCCAATGGAGCATGTCACTTGTAGGTGGCACTACATGTAGCTTTCCCCTGGTATCTGCCTGTTGCAGGTGGAGACACCTGCAGGATAAGTACAACTTGCTTCATTCATTGGTTGAAGATGTCATGTGACACAGGTGCTGCCACCATGCAGAATAGTGCGTCTGGCATGCCCCATGCTACATATGCAAGTTTCAAAAGAACAACAAACCATATTGTTCCCTGGACATGCTGGGCACCATATGAAGGTTGTGCCTGAACACACTTCCAATGAGGCAAGTGGATTTCTTGAGTCAGCATGCATAACTCAACTTCTTAAATACCGCAACTCCAGGATTGCAAGTGTGAGATTTTGCCGTGCAAGTCCCAAGTCCATCCTTAATGGCCAGACAATTTCAAAGTGTGTCATATATTGTATTGTTTTCTGTTCAGTGATGAGGGGTATTAATCCATCCTTGACTGTTATTTTACCCCTCTCGACTTTTTGCCTTGATTTGACATTTGACATGTCTGGTGTGTTCCTGTATATCCAGTTCAGATAAAATATTTCTTCCTTTTCTTTGTTCGTTGTTTGAATGTGATGCATTCACATTCAAAATGTTCATTTCCTGCATGTGTATGTGGGTGTGTTGAGAAATCCTTTGTACGATTGCTGCAGAGTTAAATGATCTCTCATTCAAACACATATCCTGTACTACGTCTGAATTAAGTCAGTGGGCATTGCATGACAAAGCAAAAAGTACCAAGACTTTACTAATTTTGACTTTGCAGTTTGGCCACTGTCTCCTGAAAAAAGTGACCCCGCCTTTCAACTGAGCCAGTACTGGATGGTAGTCTTGGCTTAGCAGAATACACATCAAACTGGGAATTTGCATTATGGCTTCACTATAGATAAAGTGCCCAAGAATTGAGCACTTTTGGAACAAACACAATATATTAGCAAGGATCAGACATTTGTTTTTGTTCGTAAGGGCTGAAGGGTTAAATTATGAGGTGTCTCACGTGAGGGAGAGGAGCCTGGACCCACTTGGTCACCTTTTACACGGACCACATGAACTGCTATAGAGCAGATGTTACGCGTTGACTGCGTTTGTGGAAGAGTGGAGGAAACAAGCAAACCATTTAGCCGAGCAAATTAAATTACCGCCTGCACATCTAGCATTGTGTTTTTGTATCTTTTCTGTAGACCACACAGACATGAAATAGAATTAATCTGCATACAGGAAGAAGCACTGGAAATCAAGCAACTGTTGGTGCATCTGAACAGAACTGTTAAAATTTGTAGCAAGAGAGGAGGCTAGGCACACGAATGGCACAGTGTACATGCAATGGAACACATGACGGTCACTTTTTTTATGTAACCCCCGACTTCTTTATAAGATTTTATCCCTGAGTTGATTTTTCGTGCAGTTAAAATAAGCTCTACAGTTAAAATAAGCTCTTCATTTAGGGGGCGAAAAACAGAATCTTGTGTGATTTTGAATTTTGGCTACAGAGATGAGCAGTTTTCTGTATCTGAGCAGATGACTTGATATACCTTGGAGGGAACCAGAAAATCCAGCCATAAAAAGTACAACAATCCAGATATGCTGCATGGGGTGGCTTTGTCCTCCCAGGCAATGGCCTGGCAGCAGGGGGGCAGGGCTGCTGCGGTGGGGTAATTCATCACCCAGACCGTCCCTGAAAGCACCCCCCAGGATGGAGACCACTGGTCTGTCATGTCAACAGAAGCCCAGTCATGGCCAGCTTCATGAAGGCATTGTACCCGACCTGCTCCCATTGTCAAAGTACACAGTTCAACTTTCTGTTATGTGAATGAGATTATTTTGGGAGCCACAGCAAAGTAACTTGACCTCCAAGGTATCATGGAGTCTTGAAATCGCTACAGTTTTGATGGAGATTTCATTGTAAGTCATTGGCAAAAGGCAGAAGGATTTGACGAAGAATGGAAGTCAGTGTGACATGCCTTTCATCTGGCTTGGTCAAGACTTTGTGATGCATTGCAATTTCTAATGACAAACATAGGTAAAGTTTCAAGTAAACCACAGTCACTGTCTTTTTCAAGTATTTGTCATTTTTTTTGTTTTTGTTTTTTTGTTTTTTTGTTTTTTGTTTTCATCCATTGTCTTGACCGAGCCTTGTTATGACTTCCAAGTCTTCATTGTCTTATGTACATATATGCACGACGGGTCTTTGCAAAAAGTCACAAGCCTTGGGGACAGGCCAATTTCCAACACGGAGTTGAGACATTTTTGCCAGTGGAGAGCCCGCTAATCTTTTCCACAAAGAACCTCTTGTATCAGGTCTATCTATATAATTATACACTGCCATTCTTTTAAAAGCTGTAAAACCTAGCTGTGTGTTGCTTTGAATCCCGGTGTCATCTTTGGCAAGCCTGGTGTGACTGTGCACAAGAAAAGACCAAGCCATTTGTCAAGCAATCATGATGGTTTCAACATGCTCAAAGAGTGAACAAGGATTCCTCCAAGTACTTCAAAGGCCAACTGGGGTGCAGATAACATCCTTGTTCTGTTTGCTTGTGTTTATATATGCTGATTAATCTGGTAAGGAGAGTCATTTTCCCAGTGTGGGGCTTCATAGTTGCTCTGACACTCTGGTACACAATCAAGGGCAATTTTAGTTTGATTCTGGTGCCTCAGTGGTGAGGGTGTCCCACAGGGAACTAAATGATTTATATAGAATACAAATTCTTCATGTGCATCACACTGATAGGGCTGTCACTGGCATGATCAGAATTAATGCAACATTGCAAGAGCAAATGTGGTTATCCCATTAGGTTGGGGGGTGGGGGTTGCCTTTTACAGTCTTTATTCTTCTCAGGGCTTTGGTTGTCTTTTCTGAGTCTCCATCTCAAGAGACAAGACTGGTCGTTTTTTATTCATAGATGGCAGTGAACATGAAAATGACATTCTCTCTCATTTTCTTTTGCATTAGTTAACTTTGTGTGTACATATGCTTCTCTCAGCTAGCCTCATACATGAATAAGATGATCTTGCATTCAGGTTGATAAAAATCCCAATCTGTGCTTACTGTGGACAAATAAAGCATGTGGTGCTTGTACCAATTAAAGGACAAATTTTATGTTCCAACTAAGTACTGATCAACCTTTACATTTATCCAGTGTAACATTCATGTTTCTTGCACCTTTGCAGATTGTGTGGGTTTTTTCTGTTGTGTGTGTGTGTGTGTGTGTGTGTGTGTGTGTGTGTGTGTGTGTGTGTGTGTGTGTGTGTGTGTGTGTGTGTGTGTGTGTGTGTGTGTGTGTGTGTGTGTGTGTGTGTGTGTGTGTGTGTGTGTGTGTGTGTGTGTGTGTGTGTGTGTGTGTGTGTGTGTGTTTTCTTTTTCTTTTAAAGCTCAGCAGACTTACCAGTTTGCTGAGCTTAAAGGATGGGTCAATCTCTGGTCTCTGTCATCCATGCATCATCTGTCTGTGGTCTGTCCGCGGTATTTATGACATTTCTAATTTCATATCCAAAACCATTGGCCAGATGCTCTTCAAACTTGGTTGGGATGTACCCTGGGTGGGTTTCTACTAAGTTACTTCAAACAGTAATGAGTTGAAGATTTGGAATTTTGATGGTGTGTGTGGGGGTAGGGGGGGGGGGAGTGGGGGTATTTTCTTTTTGCAAAATCTTAGAAATCAACTTCTCCAAAACTATTTGGCCATTGCCTTGGTACCAAAGGGTGAACAGGAAATCTGACATTGTGGCTCCTATCTGGGAAATGGTGGATTCTAGGTCCATGATTACTATTAAACACTACTAGGAAATTCCTGTGAGATTTCTTTTTGTGTTGTTAATTTTGACCTCAACTGACATTGAAAGGTTAATGACATACTGGCTTATATCTTGGTTGTGGTAGATCATAGGCTTATGTTTACTATTAAACTTTAATAGGAAAATAAAGCACCCATGAGGTTTCTTTTGGTATTGTTAATTTTGACTGTTAGTGGCTTTCAAAGGTCAAACTGACATATTGGCTTCTGTCTTGATAATAGTGAATCTTGTCACTTTTCATTTAGAAAATCAGTTCTGACTTGGTGCATGTGAAATGTCTATTATAACAGTATATCCATGCAAATACATTAATTGTATATTATACATGTGTACACATGTTTTCTAAAAGTCAAAATGCATATTATATTTATGTACTCTGCGAGTAAACATTCAGCAAATTTGATTTTGATCCTGAATTTAGCTTTACTTGTGTTAAGTATCACAGAACTTTTGGAAGAATGTTTAGTTTAAATGAAATAAAACATTTTTAAAACTGTGCCTTTTGATGTATATTTTTGTTTTTAAGATACCGTAACGTTAAGTTTTCATTTTTAATTTTAAGGCAACTGAACTTGATCTCCAATCACTCACAAACCATCTGTTTATAATGTGATGGAACAGGACTTTATAAACAATATTTTAAGCAAATTATTTTTTTAAAGTAAGACAACACATGCATTTAGCTGTCAAAGCTTTTTCACCTAACTCTTTCAGTGCCAATTACGTCTAAAGTCGATCTACTTAAGTCAAACTAGTCTGAATTATCATCAGGATCTCAGATTTGTATTCCTTGTAAAAAGACCTTTCATTCAAGTACCAGCATGCCTCTAGTTCCAGAGAAAATATCCCAGGTCAACAGCTTTTCTCCGCACGCAATGGGCACATTGCACCCTATGTGCACTGAGAAAACTCAGTCCAAAATTTGGCACTTAAAGAGTTAAAAGTTTCATTTTTTAACTGAGAAACAGCCATATAGAACACTCACCAATCTTCTGTTTAATACTGTTGTAGGTCAATTCACACATCTAGTGTCAAGAAAAAAAAGGTAGTTTGTGTGGATTGGTATGAAAGGCATGCACATAAACATGTTAGGGAAAAACGATTTGCTCGAGTCTGTGTCAGGGGTAGAAGTGCATCAAACTCTAATTGAAATAGCTCTTTAGTTAGGTATGTCAAACATGGCTGTGTTTACACTGCATGCATCAAATTGGTCACAATGAAAGTGCCTTCATGATAAGGCAATTCGTATGTCAAGTCAAATTGTGCAATCAGTTGTAGAATGAGGAAAATAACACAACTTATTGGCATTTAAGCTATATATATATATATATATATATACATCTATATGTGTGTATACACATGTAGTACCTGCTACTTGAGACCATCCCTTTTGCCAGCCAAAAGTGGCCTTTAATTAGAGGTAAAAGAACAATAAGATTGACTGAAGTGTCATAAAAAACTGACTTGAGAAAGCTTTTTGGTCTTTCACGAGAACTTGCTGGTTTTACTGTAGGTATTATGAACTGTAGAGTGGTACCACTCTAATGAGAGACAGCATATCTTTTAAAGACCGCTCTCTCAGAACACCGCGCTATTTTTTCCATGTTGTTGTACCTCTACTGAAAGACCACCTGTTTTGAGAGACCACCTTTTGACCTGCGGTAGGGGCATTCTCTCAAAAGAGGTACCACTGTATTGTGTACATGTGTGCTATATTATGGGCTTTTGTTTTTTAACTTTAAAGCTCACTGCTTTGAAGATATGGAGCACAATGAATTTGTTCATCTTTTCTTTTTGCTTGTATGATTCCCAGGACTAACAATTCAGACTAGACCACCTGAAGCCAATGGCTCCACGTTAATGCAGCACTTACTGACCATGTCTGTGGCCAGCTGTCACTAACCAACATCCATACTGTCACACATGTGGGCCACATCCATGTAGGAGCCTGATCATACCTTCTGGCCATTTTGCATTTTGTTTTTGAGACTTTTGTCCCAGGAAAGAGAATACTGACTTGCTTGTTTCGGAAAAAAAAAGCCACATTGCAAAGAACATATGGTAGACCAGGTAACACAAAAGTATGAAACTAGACCTACATCAAACAGACACTCTCGAGTCGTTTATAACTGTCATGTCGAGCCTTAGAGGGACAGCAGTACCAACACGGGGAGGGGGAGAAAAAAAAGCTCTCACTAAGATTTATTAGTAAAGGCTGAAATGTAATTTTTCTCTTTGTGAAATTGTTTGACTTTAACTGTCATCGGATGTCTACAATCTGGTCACAGCTGAAGCGCTGTGTGAAGTGCTTTGACCAGATAAGGATGATAGTTGGACTGGTATGCTGCCACGTAGACCACTATCGCCAACAAAGGCATGCTCTGTGCGGGCCGCAGTGACCAGTATCCGGATCGATTATTGTCAGTACTGTTGAGTAACTTGTTGAGTATGTGGGTATGCCACAGATACCCAGCTCTGTTTTCAGCTGTGGATATATCTAACTGCAAGGGATCACTGATGGGGCAAACTGTTAATGTCTGATGCTGTGCGTTTTTGCCATAGATACCCTATTCTATTAACCCTCCCCCGAGGGTGGCTTTCAGGGTAGACTGTAACCGTTTAATTGATACTTGAGGTACATACCTGTTACCTAAAGTGAGGGGCCCCATGTGGAACAAGTTTTTGTATGGGTGTAAGTGTACATGCTATCTTTTTTCAGAAAAGAATTATTTTTAAGCACTTTTGATTTCACTTACCCCCTCAGCTTCATAACCCTACAAGGTGTTGGTGGCACCATGCCTGAGTGGACCTGCATCCGTGTGTGCATCTGTGCACTATGTAAATGCAACAACTGCTCACCAAGTGGAAATACAACCATCCAACTCATAGATGCAAAGCATCTTACAAAAACGTGAGATAATTACTGACCTTAGCTCATTTTTCAAAGTTATATGGGTCAAAGTGGAAATTCTCTATCTTGAGAACAAATGAAGCTACAACCATCAAGCTGAAACACCTGAAGCATCTTATCAAGGCCTCAGATGAGTTTGTCCCCTGGTGACCTTGACCCATTTTCAAGGTGACAGGGGTCACATAGAAGATCCTGTCTCCCCTTTTGAGACACCATGACTTTTTAACAAATTGAGCTTGTAACCACCGTCAAACTTGTACAGTGGGAGGATCTCATTGGAAGTTTGAACAAGTTCCAAGGTCAGCAACCTTGACCTATTTTCAAGGGGTCATCTAATTGTCAACACTAAGGGGGTCTGAAGGGCACTCACCAGTTTAATTTCTACTTTTCTACATGACTGATCTCCACACAGCAAGTCATTGAAAGGAAATAATTGTATTTGGTGATGGAACATGAACTCAGTAGCTTCACTATAGGACGCTTTTCAGCATTTTCATAATTTTCAACAGTGTCCAGAATACTTTTTCATGACTCCCTTTCCTCACCCAGAAAGAGTACATACAAAAAAAATTGATGACTTCCCAGCTCAGTTTACAATCAGTGAAGTAAAGTCATAAAAAGCCCGGCTTACTTTCAGTTCTAATTTCACGTGAAAATGTTTCGTCAATGTTTATTGGGCTTTCAACATAACTGTTCCAGTGGCAAATTCATAAATTATTTGTGTGACTGAGTAATCATTTTGTCACATTGTTCAAAGTGTCCAGCACAGTTTATGTACCTCTTCCCCTTAACGCTCTGTCTGCACTCTTGTGAAAATGGTGAACCATCCTCTAAATGTTGTGTGAAAGCTCAAATCTAGTTTGTGCTACTCTTGTCATAGTACATGTATACCGAAACAATGACCAAAAGAAGGTTTGAGTAAAACGGCAAACACTTACACAACAACGAGCTGCAAAAGTGTGAGATTCGCAATCCAAATATTGGCACTTTTTCACCATTATTTTGGCTGGAAGATTGTCTATACATGTTTGATTGTGAGTTGGGCTGTATGTTGTGACATGAAGGAGTGGTGAGAAAGTGCTAATATTTGTCTTGGGAATCTCACACTGTTGGGGCTCAGTTTTTTCCACTTTAGAATAAAAAGTTAATAGGCTATTTTAGGCAATCTCTCCATGAAAGCCTATTTATTTATTCTTTGTTGAATGTAAAGTCTCCCTATTTCAAATCAGGGGATGTTAACAGGTGTGATACGGACAATAAAGACTGCTGCTGCCACTGGTCAATATCAGTTGACCCTTTCCCCCTTAAACCTGTCAAAGCTGGCTTCTGGTCAAATGTCGTCTGCTTCAATGTTTTCAGCTAATTTAAACAGTGACGAAAAATAATTTGACTGAGAATTGAAGATGAGACCTATCTAGATAACATGCCCCAGGTCAACAGCTTTCCTTGGCATGGGTTGGGCACTAAGTGCCCAACTCATGCCAAGGAAAGCTGTTGACTCAGTCTTAATTCAAGGGGGAAAGGGTTAAATGTATGATGTAAACCAAATATTATTTTTATGGTCCTATATGACTCTTACACTTAAAACATCAGAAAAATGCTTGCCCCTTTTCAATACAAGGAAAGAAACTTTTTGAACGCACATGTGCATGTCAATTCCCCTCATTACCAGTGACACAGCTGGTGGTCTGTCGAGACCTGCCTCAAGGTGCTACTTTCTTCTGCAGTTTGGTCACAGTTACACGCTGATATGTAACTATAATACACATCGTCACATCTCTTGACACAAAAACATCCCACCTCGGGAAATTATTTGCAGTAAGTGTGCAGCTTGGGTTAAAAAGTTGGATGTGCATATCATTTACCTTGCACCTGCAATTGAATTAGTCTGTGAACCAGGGTCACAGAAGGTACAAATCTGAGAAGGTTGATCTGGCCAGAGATAAAGGAAGTTTTGTAGTGCTGGAGATACCAAGACTATCAGTTGCATCGGGGAGGCTTACACCGGGATTCTATCATCTACATGTATATGGCACCCACCAGGGAGTTGCCTTATATTATCATCAGCCTGACAACATGCGGTCAAATGGTTCTCGTTTCAAGGTGTGACTTTGTTGCTCGTGTCAGTACAACAGATTTTTGCAGGCATCTTGTTGCTGGTCTGCTCATGGGTTGTGCACGTCCCATTGTTGTCAACTTTTCCAGCCGAGTGAACTCTGCTGAAGATAGACATCTTTGCCACACATCCAGTAGTTTGTGTTCAAAAGGCAGCAGTGACATGCTGGCAATTAAGTCCACATTATGGGTTGATGCCAAAGGGATCAAAACCACCTTATGTTTTTGCTTTAATCTAATAATGGGGAGACAAGTTTGGTTGTATAAATTCAACAAACACAGGGCAGACCCGCATCGCTCCTTTGTGCTTCTACTGACCGTAAGTTGCAGAGCTATTGTCGGCCTATTCAACCTTCTCTTAATTCACCTGTCCGTCCGTAAACTATTTGCTTCTGAATGCCGCACTCTCCGCAGTTTTCATATAACTTTCAGGGCTTTTCAAGTGTATAGAATTCAACTTGAGCTTGATGCTGGTGGTGCCACCGGCAGTGTTATGTAATATATAGCTCAAAGTGTGAAAATCTTGCGAATGCTCTAACGTCTTTAATTTTTTGGAAGAAATTCTTAAAATTTTGTCAGATTGATTTGTGAAGGAATCCAAATCTTAAATTGACTGCTTATGATACTAGTGACACCATATGTATTTTGACAGGAGGTATGAAACAAACTGTGTCGAAGGACATAAATCCCATATCTCAAAATGTTAGACATGCCAAATTTATGGGATACATGTACATGTATATCAGGTATATAGAATATGTCCAAGGCTAATACATTATATAGTACAGATGATCTTGACATATTTTGTCCACCAAGCCTATAATGTTGAAAGAAGTGACTCTGTATAATGAAAGAGCATATAGGTAGGACATAAATGGAGAAGAGAATGGTGTTCCCAGGTCAAAATTTCACCCGAGTGCATTGTACATAAATTAGTAAACTTGGTGACTTCGATCATTTTTCAGTCACCTTAACCCAATTATTATGAAATTTGGCACATGTCCATGCAGATACTTGTTTTTTCCTAGATAGCTCAAATCTGGTTTTATTTAGACAAACAGATAAGCTCTGGAAAGTGGGATTCTGGCTGCACATTTTGAACACAATTAACATATCTTTTTCCCACTCATGCAGAGTTCGGAGTTGAAGGTGAAGATTGTATGGCCACTTGGAATACATGGATCAAAATGTGAAAATCTTGTGAACGCTGTTTTATCTGTACTTTTAGTGGATTTTTATACTGAAATTTGGTGCGATTGTGCAGAAGGTGAAAGCCTTGTTTGAATGTGAAGATTGCGGTGTCACCTACAGTTTGACGGAAATTACGAGCCAAAAATGTGCTGAAAGATATCAAATTTACATCCCATAAATGTAAAATTCAGCCAGATGTACCAAAATTTATTGGATATATAGATCATATCGAGCACCTACATTTGCTGTAATATGGATGACCTTGACATATGTATTCCAGGTCACTGGTGCTGTAAAGTTGAAAGAGGTGACTTGTGAATAGTCACCACAGTTTTCAAGTTAGCTAGCTTCATAGAACTTTTAGGACTTAGCAGCTGTATAAAATTCTAGGTGGAGTTTGATATTGATGGTGCCACCCACAGTATTATGTAGTACACCAACCAAAATATGAAAACCTCATGAACATCTTAGATTTTGGACGGATCTTCACGAAACTTAGTAGGAATGTGGAGAGAGTCAAAGTACTGATTGCTGATGATACTAGACACCAGGTCCCAATATGGAGATGGTCACATAAGCAGGTTCTATCCTCTGCATTTACATGTAGATTGATTTATTTATGTGACAGTAGAGCACTCTAGGCCCATGAACCTCTTGTTTGATTGATGTCTTTCGAGAATCAATGGGCTTTTGTTACACTATGGAATAGTGGTAGCTTGATTCATCAAAAAATCTTCAGCTGAAACCAGCCCAATGTTTTATGCAGGTATTGAAGTATGATAATTAATGCAAGAAAATCCCTAAAGTTTCAACTGGGTTCATACGGTTCTAATATAAAGCTGAGGTAATGTGTTGCATAAGGTAGAACATTCAGGATCTCAGCATACACACTTATATGTAAACATAGGCAAGCATCTCCAATCTCTAAGAATCATGCAAGTAATTTTGGATGATGTTTGAACTGTCAGAGTTAGATCTTTGTTTAAATTTTGAAAGGTTGATATGTATATGTGTATATATATATATATATATATATATATATATTTATATTTATGGCAAGGTTCACCCCAGATTGTGGACCAACACCGACTTTGATGCCAGGGGTAAACATCCTTCCCTTGTTATAAAGAAAGCAAAGTCCAGCTTTGGGTGTAATCCTACCCCAGTCATGCACCTGATGTTTAATTTGACGAGCTTTCTCTTGTCTGAAAGGCTATCTTCATAAGATTGTTTTGAGAGCCTCCATGATACAGACAGCTCATGCATGCTTCACTCAACTTGAGTAAACTTTCTCCAAGACATATTATTTCCGCATTTTCAGCTCTGTAGCACAGGCTTCAGAAATGGGATTTGAAAAGTGTTTGATCACAAAGAGAGGTTTCAGGCTTTAAAAAAGATATAAAGCTTTTAATTGAGGGAGAGTTGTTTGGAAGATTTTAAGCTCGTAATGACAGAGAGTGCATTAACTCTTTCAGTGCCAATCACGTACAAAGTCAAACTACTTGAGTCAGACAAGTCTGAATTATCATTAGGATCTCAGATTCGTATTCCTCGTAAAAAGACCTTTCATTCAAGTACCAGTTTGCCTATAGTTCAAGAGAGAATATCCCAGGTCAATAGCTTTTCTCGGCACACATTGGGCGCATTGGGCCCAATGGACGCCGAGAAAAGCTGTTGACTCAGTCCAAAATTTGGCACTGAAAGGGTTCAATAGGACCTGTGATAATCTGCGGAAAGTTGGACTACAGTGAGGAAGAAAAGACACAACAGTAATCTTCTTGTAAGTCTAGATTCAGAGAGGAGATGCAGCAGTAAAAAGTAGCATTTTGAAAGTGCCCTTTTGTTTGACCAGAAAAACAAGATGTCATGAAGCCCAATGCTGGTGGCCCCAGGGAAGGAGCCAGGACAGAGCCCCCCTCCCCTTCTATTCAAAGGTGTCAGCATGAAACATGTCATTGAAGGCCAGATAAGAGAGGGAGACCTTTGGTGTTGTCTGTCCTGGGTGTACACTGTGTGGCCTGGCAGGGAGCAGTCACATTGAAATGGAAGGATCCAAGAAAAGTTGGAGTGTCAGTTTGCCCAAAGTACAGGACTTCTAATCTGGCAAAATAAGTGTTTGTCTGTAAGGCATTGCCAGAGAGGCACGTATAACTCTTTTGGTGCTAGGGTTCAGTTTGAGTCCACAACTTAATTTCTTGGCATGCTTTTGGGATGTCTAAAGCACAAGGGAAAGCTGTTGACTTGGGTTATTATTGTTTTTTTTCCTTTTGTTTTTGTTTTTGTTTATTTCATTTTTTTTCTGAACATACATGGCTACTTGAATGAATGGTCCTTTGAATCAGGAGACATAATTGTAATTCATATGAGCATAACTTCTGTTGTTGCTTCCATAGGATCCCCTAGATCGCTATATGTTTCTGCTGTGCTCTCGTCGTGCAAGCTAGTGCCTACATAAGTAAACACAATAGCAAGTCAGGATGATGCTTTGGAGGCAACTTCTATTGTGATTAACACTGAAATAACTTTGGCTGCCTTTAAAAAAGGCAACCAAGATTAATGTGAACAGATGTAATTTTCCAATATATGAGCTTCCACAGGAACAATAATCTCAAGCTCCAGTCACACTCTTGCTGTGAAATTATTGTTGTCAACTTGGTTGTGGTGGATACCCATCTCTGTCTGTCTGTCTGTCTGTCTGTCTGTCTGTCTGTCTGTCTGTCTGTCTGTCTCTCTCTCTCTCTCTCTCTCTAAGATAGGCTGAAACATGCATATTGCTCGATTTTGCATATTTTTCTGTTTCTAACATTCTTTAGAAGTTCAGTTATGGATTTTTTATAACAAATTTAAGGTGAAATTGTATAATTTATATAATCTTTCAATTCGCTACCTTTTGGTTGTGTTCGATATGATTTGGTGCAATCTGGTGAATAGTCCCATGAGTCACTATAGGTCGACATGCAAGGTGCGGTGACGAAAATTAATATGAAGAGGATGCAGAAATACAATCCTTTCACCCTCTGCCTCTTAAACTGGCTGGAAGTCAAATGTCGTCTGCTTCAATGTTTTGGACTAATTTCAACAGTAATGAAAAATAATTTGGAGGAACATCGTAGAGGAGAGTTAACAAGATAACATGTCAACAGCTTTCTTTGGATTTGGTTTGGTGCTCAGCACCTGACCCCTGTCAAGATAAACTGTTGACTCAGTTTTAATTCAAGGAGGAAGGAGTTAATTGACAAACTTGTGTGGTACATTGTAAGTCATTAGGGTCACATCGCTTTCCTTTTATGGTCCAAACACTCAATTTGTTTATTGTTTAACAAACTCACAGAGAGGATATTTATAAGCCTTTGTCCAGCATACTGAAAGATTATCCTCTTAATTGGCTCAAAGGACATGCAGGCCCATAGAGAGAGGACGGCTCATCCTTCAAAACTGTTGCTTTCTCTTTGCCCCCCACTGGCAGGAAGGATGGGGGGAAACAGGTTCAGTTGTAAACATACACATGTTTGAAAATACATGATTATATATATATGAGTTCCAAACTCCAAAAGTTTGCCTGTGCGCTTTTGTCAAATGATCAAGGCTTTGTCCTTCTGAAGGTCTTGTGTAACTGAGTCAACGTAAAATATAAAAGGTGAAGGAAGAAATCCAAGCATCTGTATTGTGTACCTGTCTGGCAGACTCACAGAGAGGACCCAGTAGTTGTCTGCTGGCACTGACTGTTCAGGCCTTTGTCCTGTGGTTGTGTCGAGACAGGCAAAAGATGAAGGGAAACTGCACTTTACAGTTGTTTACCTTTTTCTGAATGTATTTTTGACAGCACGATGGGCTTGTAACTCTTTATTTTTTTTCTTTTTTAGATTATTTAATATTTAACAATTGCAGACATTAATGTTGAAATGAAGTGGTTCACCTTGACCTCGTGTGTCGATGTATGTATGCCTTCAATTCATGCAGTGCTGTAGTGGTTTATTGCCCTTTCTATGTACAGTGGGCCCTCTTTTGTAAAGCCCCTCTCACCAGAACTCACCCTTTTTGAAGAGACCACCATTATTGTGCACAGAGTGTGTCATATTTCCATGATAATGTCCCCTGCGACAGAGGCCTTACTTTCATAAGGCCACTTTCTAGCTGCATGTGGGATATGGCCTGATAAAAGGGAGACCATTGTAATTGAAATAAGAAATGAAAGTTGCAAAAATAGATTGCTAGTAAAATGGACAGTCATTCAAATATGTGCCTAGTCTAAGGCTATTTTTTTACATTACAAAGTGAGGTAAACTTCACCTGCCTGTCTTGCAGCCAGAGCACAATTTTTTTAGCAGAGCAAATACTCAATATTACTCAGGCTTTTATAAAGTGAAGACAGAATGAGTTAAACATGAAACATGTACAGTCAGGTATATTTCTGGTGTAAACATGACTTAAACATGAGACATGTACAATCCAATATATTTTGGGTGTCAACATTCCATTGTTGGAATGTGAGACCAAATTCTCTTAAAACGGGTTGCAGAAGACTCACAAACAAAATAAATATTGGTGTGAATCCTCTACAAGTGTATGTTGTTGCATGTCAGCTGATATGTACCTGTGGTATGATACAGTGATCAGTTGACTTGTACCTACCAGTACATGTAGATGTATGATACAGTGCTCCGCTGACCCATATAAATATCTATGGTATGATACAGTAATCAGTTAGCATGTATCTATCACTAGTAATTTGTTTCGGCGTTAGTGGGTGCGTTTCGGCGTTTCAGGGCGGTTCCCGGCGTTACACAGCGTTTGCCGGCGTTGGACGGCGTTTGCCGGCGTTGGACTGCGTTTGCCGGCGTTACAAACGCCGGCAAACGCCGACTAACGCCAAAATCCAATTAAGCTTTTTGGGGCTCGGCGTTTGCCGGCGTTAGTCGGCGTTAGTCGGCGTTTGCCAGCGTTTGACACCCTTTCAACGCCGGCAAACGCTGTGAAACGCCGACTAACGCCGGTAAACGCTCTGTAGTCCTCTCAACTAGCAAACTCAATGGGATACATGTAAAATTTGAATTCAGTTGAACTGGGATTAGAAGGATACATGGAAATTTGTGTCTTGTACTTGTACTAATCATTAATATACTTTTATTTTTTATACTCATGGGCAATGCAACATAATTATCTTTAATATTATAATGATGATTTATCCATTGAGGTGTATGTGTATTGAATGACTTTTCTCATGATCACAGATGTGTATATATATATATTTTGGTCACCCCAATCTTGGTTGCAAAGTAAAGACAAACAAACAACCCTGTTTTCAATTTTTATTTAAACACAGCACAGCAATTTTTTATTGTTTGTACCGCACAAGATAGCAATGCATAGCTTTGTGCAAGCATAGATGTGAATCCCTGTGAATATAATACAAGGAATTTATTATTAAATTCCATGT
>CAXHWN010001720.1:709200-729200 GCA_964020975.1 Hermodice carunculata
ATTATATTGAAGTCAGTAATGTATAGCTTTGGGCTAGCAAACCTGTGAAGTCTTCCCCCATATGGTGGCAATCTCCCACTTTTTCACCCCAATTTACCAGCAAAATTTTGCAAATTTGGCAGAATCTCCTGCATAAAATTTAGTATTTTCTATTATAATCTAAAATACAAATCTCCCCCATGGATTTTCAAAATTTACAAAAGTCTTCCTATTTGAGGTGTGGAATGTTGACAGGTATGGGCTAGCATAGATTCCGGGTGAATATAATACATGGGATTTAATAATAAATTCCATATATTATATTCACAGGGATTCACATCTATGCTAGCACAAAGCTATGCATTGCTGACTTGTGCAGTACAAACAATAAGAAATTGCTGTGCTGTGTTTAAATAAAATTGAAAACAGGGTTGTTTGTTTGTCTTTACTTTGCAACCAAGATTGGAGTGACCAAAATATACATATATATATCAGTGATCATGAGCAAAGTCATTCAATACACATACACCTCAATGGATAAATCATCATCATAATATTAAAGATAATTATGTTGTATTGCCCATGAGTATAAAAAATAAAAGTATATTAATGATTAGTACAAGTACAAGACACAAATTTCCATGTATCCTTCTAGTCCCAGTTCAACGGAATTCAAATTTTACATGTATCCCATTGAGTTTGCTAGTTGAGAGGACTACAGAGCGTTTGCCGGCGTTAGTCGGCGTTTCACAGCGTTTGCCGGCGTTTGCAGGGTGTCAAACGCCGGCAAACGCCGAGCACCAAAAAGCTTAATTGGATTTTGGCGTTTGCCAGCGTTAGTCGGCGTTTGCCGGCGTTTGTAACGCCGGCAAACGCCGTCCAACGCCGGCAAACGCTGTGTAATGCCGGGAACCGCCCTGAAACGCCGAAACGCACCCACTAACGCCGAAACAAGTTACTAGTGTATCATGGCCTGATACAATATTGACATGACATATGCTTATGATGGAATGCAACAATCTTTTGACATTTATGATCAGTGGACATGTAGAGTGTACATATGGTATCATACTACGATATATAGTAATTACTTAACATGCACCTGTGGTATCATACTATAATATATAATAATCACTGAACATGTACCTATGGTATCATACTATGATATGTAGTAATTACTAGATATGTACCTATGGTATCATACTATGATATATATATATACATATACATATACATATACATACATACATACACATATATATATTTATATGAATCACTTGACATGTACCTATATGCTATTATACAGAACTTTTATGAGCATACAATTTAGTTATTCAGCTTTATTACCCAAAAGAATGAAAGCTGCTTTTCTCAACAAAAAAAAAAAAAAAAAGAATTGCAAAGATTTTAGCATTTGTTGATATGCTTGAAAACCAGTCTGCCACGTATGTTTCAGTGTACATCTGTGTACTGCATGTGAAGTTCTAGCAGAGGCTGTGCTCCAAGCAACATTTATAAGTTACACACTATTTCAGATGCTGTCCCTTTCTTCAGCACCTCCTTGGGTTCCTTTCATTAAAGACTTGATTACATTTAGAGATTGCCAATCATATTAAGAGTAGCCCTGTGGAGAAGTGACAGGCATGGTCACTACCAATGAGCCTGTATTATCTTTCTTTCCATTTTCTTGCTCTTATGCCTTAAGTGGCCATTAAGTTTCCATTAGTCGGGATTTTCACCAAGTGTCCCTCTTTGCAGCTGTTCTCAAAAAGTGCTTGAGAGAGGATTGAGCTCAAATTTATCGACATATACCACCTTTTGCGGGGACTTTGTTGTTTCATTTGCACTTCTCAAAGTCATCGGGGGTGTTTTGTTTGGGTCCAATAGGGTAATTCTGTAACAGTTCAACAGGTCAATGTTAGTATTGGCCACTGATTGTTGATAATGTTGATACTCTTTCCTGTCAAATACATCCCACAAAGAGTCGGTGAAGTTTCCTCACAGTTGTAGAAGTAATCTCAGATAAGGTCTGAGTTTGGACATTGGTAGATTTCTAGTCACACCAAGAGTAGGGATTTCAAATGTTTTGCTTTCTTTCCTAAATGTTGGGTGATACCCTGTTTGAAGGGTGCCTGGCAGGAGGCCAGCTACCCCCACTTAAGAGGATTACAGGGCAGTCCACCTCAACCAAGTTTACTCACCAGTTAGGATATTTGATGAAATTTGATAGAAAAAATAACAAGAGTGACCTGTTCACCAGTATTCAGGCTTTAACTCTTTCTGCCGTGGATCGTGACCGGGTCAACAGCTTTCCTTGGATCAAGAAACATATGCCAAGGAAAGCTATCGACCTAGACTGGGCATGCTATTCTGAAAAATGCTCATTTACCATTCTCATTCAGTATTGTTTTGTGTATGTTTAAATTAGACAAAGTCACAGTGAGTAGATGATATATGACCACCAGCCAGCTTTGACCAGTTTGAGAGGAAAATGTTGAACTGAAGTATAACTTAATGATTGGTGGACTGTTTGTGTACTGCAGTGGGATGTTTGTACACCTATGTGGCCTTCCAATAGTCAGATTAATGAATATTGATACAAGGGATTAACTGAACAAAATACAAATGGACGCAAGAAATACATGCTGAATAGTGCAAGAAATTTGGTGGAACATGAATGACGGCTCCTTGCAATTGTAGTAGGTGATAAAAATGATTACAGACACGGTGGGAATGTGGAAAGACAGAGCTCAAGATTGGACGTCTTGCATTCTTTCAAAGTAGCATCAATGTCTCAAGTCTTATGTTCTGTTCACTGTTTTTGCTAAAATCCCTTATCAATGGAAAGCATTTTGACAGAAAACTTCGGATGAGATATAACAGATAATAATCCCTGGGATCAACCACTTTCCTTGGCTTGGGTGTGGCACATGTTAAACAAGTAACCAGCCAAGAAAAGCTGTTGACCCACCTGTTAGCTAAGTGATGAAGCAGTTTTTATACTTCTGTCACACTGTTGAGTCTAGAGTGAAAGTAAGGGACTACTGGTGACATGGCTGTCTCAAGAAAATTAAAGGACTACTGATTACATAGCTATCTTGTAAGAGAAAACATGGCTATCTAGAGCAAAGTAAGGGACGACTGTTGACATGGCTATCTAGAGTAAAATAAGGGACCACTGGTGACATGGCTATCTAGAGTAAAATTAAGGGACCACTGGTGACATGGCTATCTAGAGTAAAGTAAGGGACTACTGGTAACATGGCTATCTAGAGTAAAATAAGGGACCACTGGTGACATGGCTATCTAGAGTTAAGTAAGGGACTACTGGTGACATGGCTATCTAGAGTAAAGTAAGGGCCCACTGGTGTTGTGTCTATATAGAGTAAAGTAAAGGACCACCGGGGACATGGCCATGTAGAGTAAAACAAGGGACCAAGGGTGACATGGTTATCTACAGTAAGGCAATACTGGTGACATGGCTATCTAGAGTAAACTAAGGGACTACTGGTGACATGGCTATCAAGAGTAAAGTAAGGGACTACTAGTGACATAGCTATCTAGAGTAAAGTAAGGGACTACTAGTGACATGGCTATCTAGAGTAAAGCAATGGACTACTGGTGACATATGGCTATCTAGAGTAAAGTAAGGGACCACTGGTGACATGGCTATCTAGAGTAAAATAAGGGACCACTGATGACATGGTTATCTAGATTAACCTAAGGGAATACTGGTGACATGGCTATCTAGATTATAGTAACGGCCCACTGGTGTTGTGTCTATCTATAGTAAAGGACTACTGGTGACATGGTTATCTATAGTAAAGTAAGGGACCACTGGTGACATGGCTATCTAGAGTAAAATAAGGAACCACTGGTAACATGGTTATCTTGAGTGAAGTAAGGGAATACTGGTGACATGGCTATCTAGAGTAAAGCAAGTGACCACCAGTGACATGGTTATCTAAAGTAAGGGAATACTGGTGACATGGCTATCTTAAGTAAAGTAAAGTAAAGTAAAGGAACAGAATACTGGTAACATGGCTATCTGGAGTGAAGTAAGCCAATGAGGGACTTCTGATCACATGGCTATTTAGAAGGAAGTACAGGTGGCTACATCACAGATATGTCTATCGAGTTGTAGTGTTTTCCATGTGCCAGTTTTGTGCAATATTTGAAAGCTATATATACATCCAAACTTGTCACCATGCAGTTATTGAAGAAACTTGTTGCCATGCACTGCCACACTTCTATGAAGAAACAGCTATGTTGGGGACAATTTCTGTATAACTATCAGATCACAAAGACTGTGTACGATGCAAAAACAAATAAATCAGAAAGAAATTGTGGGTTTGTTTTCAAGTTCTCTGGTCTCCAAAGATTTTAAAAATAGTGCTTTTAACACAGAAGCATACACTTTTAAGTGCTCATAAAATATAAGTGCTGAAGCCCCACACTGGACATGTTGTTAGAAGTGAATGGTCATTTGCTGTATATGGCTGTGGCTTGGGGCTAGCTATCTGTCTTGCTAATGTGATGTTGTCAGCCCCACTCTGTGTTGGAGTTAGCGGGCAGAGCCTTCAGTGCCCGAGGTCATTTTGGCTGATTTGAGGGGCCGTAACAAATCAGCATGCAAGGATATGTCCAAGGTGAACAAATATTGTATTTGGTGATGAATTTGGCACAGCATCCAGTCACATCAAAGCAAAGTTTTGTTATTTATTATAAATTTTTATAATGCATGTGTCTTATTTAAGGCAATTCTGTATAAGTTGGTGGAGAAATGGGATGAGTGTTATGCAAGGGTTTGAGAGTATGCCCACATGTGGCAGTAAACATCTCAGTGACAGAGTGATAAAAACTGTGTATCTGTTTATGCCCTGGCTTTGTTACTGTAACATTATCTGTGTGACAGAGGGTCTCACCACAGCTCACCCATAACTGTAAAAACCAGTCAGCTGCAACATTATATATACCATTTTGATTCAAAAGAAAAAAGAAAAGGATGATAGGCATGGGATGGGATGGAATGAGATGGGATGAGATAGCAACTCATAATTAAATGTATATAATGACACTTTAATTTAATATGTTTGAACTGCATAGTATGTGTGGCACATACTTCTCATAATGTGTATCTGTAGGTTAAGACTTGTAGGTGTGATTTTGATTATACCCCGGCCTTTAGTGTGGTGCTCCTGTCAATGCTGAAACTGCACAGTGATAGATCTCTTAACTTTGTGAGTCTGTGTGTGTACCCACAGAGCTATCATAGGGTATCTCTATATGGTATACCTTAGTATGTGTAATTGGATATTACCATATAGACCTCGATATATTGACACCCCCCCCCCCCAAATATATCGAGGTCTATGATATTACAGTGTAGCTAATAATATGACTATTTTACTATGTATCACTGACCTGACATGTAGGTCTGAATTGACCTGTGTATATTGCTGTCAATGAAAATTATCTATGTTTTGTCTTGAATATAATTTACATCCCGCACATCACATTGAACCATGAGACTAAGTGTAACTTCCATTTTGGGACTTGGTGGCTATATTTTTAGGAGGCTATAAGCACTGACTGAAGAGTACTGTTGTGCTATCATGTAGGCTAGGATGGTGTCACTGAGTGTATATAGTGATCAGACAGTGCAGTGTAGACAGACGGATGTTGTCGACAGTATGTATGGTAATCCTAACAGATGCTATGGACAATATGTGCCATATTCCAGAAAGTGCAATGTGTGCAGATAGTGCCATGCAGACAGACAGATGCTGTCGACAATATGTATAGTAATCCTGACAGATGCTATGGACAGTATGTACAGTAATCCAGACAGTGCAGTGTGTACAGATTGTTCCATACAGATAAACAGATGCTATGGACAATATGTGCAGTAATCCAGACATGCTATGGCTAATATGTGCAGTAATCCCGACAGATGCTATGGATAATATGTGCAGTAATCCAGACATGCTATGGATAATATGTGCAGTAATCCAGACATGCTATGGATAATATGTGCAGTAATCCAGACATGCTATGGATAAATTGTGCAGTAATCCAGACATGCTATGGATAATTTGTGCAGTAATCCAGACAGTGCAATATTTATATTTTATATTCGGAACGAGCGGGACTCGAACCTGCAACCTTTGGCACCAGTCGCCTAGCTGAAATGGGAAACGCACATATCCACTCGACCAAATCCCCATTCCAATGTGTACAGATACTTAACCTAGACAGCCCGATGCTGTGAACAATATGTACATTAAGATCCAGATAGTGCAATGTAGACAACCAGATGGTGTGGACAACATGTACCATAATCCTGCCAGTGGGATGTACATTATAAGTTGCAAGATGCATTATATGCATACAATGGAAAAAGCACAGTGATGCTGACAGTGCAAGATAGACAGATGCTGTGGACAATATGTAAGCAATCCCATCATGCAGCATTGTCAATGCCAGTGTCCATAGACATCCATCCTATGATGACACTTTTGCATAACCAAGGACTGACCAATAGGAATGCGGAGTGAGAGATCCTAATATTGTCATAATGACTTATGGAAAGTATTATGACCTTGCTGAGTCCTAATTAATCACCAGCACTGTCTCCTTTTAATTCAATTAGATAGGCATAGGCTGTTATTCTTTGTAATAGAAGAGGGATTAAAACAAAAGCTCCATCTAGGTTTTTGCCTGTACCCTGACTGAGCTGTTGGCTCGCCGATCCTTGTTGGCAGTATTAAAACTCCAGTATTAAAACACAGTTCAGATGTTTATAGCTTACATTTATGTTAATACCAATCTAGTTGGTTGAGTTTTATATACTGACAAAAGACTGGCAACACTGACAGTCCCAGGTCAGAAAGGCAAGAATAGAATAACGTGTCAGTGTAATGTCAGTCTTGTGTTTCAGGTGTCAATGTGTTTTCAAATTGTTTGTTAGAATTTACCAGCTGTTAGCCAGTGTAATGTAAGATGGGTATTTTTAGGGATGATCAAAGTATAACTGAACAGTGCATTTTAAATCTGTGTCAGATGCATCACAGCAACCAGGAGCTGTTCAACTGAAAACAAAAGTTAAATAAAATGAAATGAAATAAAATGAAATTTAAAAAAAAAAACACTCTTAATATGAGATTCAGTAGCATAAATAGATACAAGGGAAGAGAACAAAAGCTGTACAATCTTTAAGCATGATGAAACCGCCAAGCATTAAATATGTAAATATATCAATTTTAGTATTCTTAAAATTATAAAAGCAATTTTTTGGTACCTTTTTTTTTTTTTTTTTTGGCAGGATAAGAGATAAAAATGAATCTATGCAACCAGCTCTTCCAGACCATAACATAACTGTTGACATATTTGTGAAGAACTGCTCCCGCATTCTTCACTTAAAATAATATTATTTTCAGTACATGTATTCAGTTTCTTGTTTGCACACATGCGTGCCCCCCAAACACTTCCAGGAGTTCATGGGTACCTGGGAAGATGTACATTATTGCAGTTGTGACACGATGGTGATGATGGGTATGTATGAAGAATGTGGGTGATCCTGACGTATAGCAAATGTGTAGGTCATCAGTCAACAACATGGCATGGCCACTGTCAACCAGAGGACCATTTTAACACTTTGCCGGTCAGCCTCACATTGAGGCTGCAGTCTGTCAACCACAGGACCATTTTAACGCTTTGCCAGTCAGGATCACATTAAGGCTGCAATCTTTCAGCCAGCAGACCATTTTAACACTTTGCCTGTCAGTCACATTGAGACTGCAGTTTGTCAACCAGAGGACCATTTTAACACTTTATCAGTCAGAGACACATTCAGGCTGCAGCATGTCAACCAGAAGCTTATTTAACACTTTGTCCCGTCAGAGTCACATTGAGGATTAAATTATTAATGGGGGGAAAACAAGTAGGTAAGTAACACAAACTTGGAAGAGGAGATGTAGGAGAAGTGGGCAGTCAAAGGTGTGTAGATGAGTAATGTATGTGTAAACAATTGCCATTCGTGTCTCTTGAGCAATAATAAAACAGTGACACTCTTTCTTGTTGTATGCCATTTACTATTTGAGCTTCAAAACAGATGTTTCGCACAAGAAATTCAGCGAAGCTGTGTGGGGGAATCTGACAAAGTCATCACCTTTTTTTACTCTTATTACGAAGCCATTTGTTTTTCCTGTCAGCAACTTAGCCTTGGCCCGTAGCCTCATAAATTGTTTAAACTTATCCTGGACTAGTCTTGTTTTGTTTAACTGTGTGACGGACCTTTATATGTACAGGCCTTGAACACAATGTGGATATTGCTCACTTTGCCTCAGCTTTGACAAAAGCTCTTCTATCCTGACGTTGCTAGGTTCAGTAGGTGTTTACTTTATGACATAAAGGACCCTCACTTCGTCCTTTACATTTTTACATATGTACTATAAGCATTTATTTGTGGGACATACGTATAAACATGGATTGGTCAGCAGCATTGTTGCCATGGCTTTATGCGAAACAAATATATGTAATGTTGCATGCAATAAATCATACTGTTTGTCAAAAGACTTACCTCAATACTAATTGCTAGACTTCTAAGTTATACCCCCCCCCCCAACACACACACTACTGCATACTGCCTCAACTGCAATGCCAACCCCTAAAAAAGTTGACAAACCAACCTTCTAGATTCCACAATTGGAGTCCAATAATCATATATAAGTTAGGGACCTTTATCGAATTTGTGACTGTAATGTGCATAGTTGAAGCATACCAGATGCTTGAAATGACACAGTTTATGTTCCATTGACAGTCTAGCTCACTCAGCCAGCGTAACGTACATAATTCTTCTCTCTACTGTCTTTTTATATAACAAATTTATGTGGAATTAATTCGAGAAACAATACGTTTACACCCAGACCTGGTTAGAGTCCACATTTTTCTACCTGCAGACATACATGCACCCAATGCATGCTGGGAAAAGCTGCAGATGTGGGGATCCCACACGTAAAAAGTCTCACCAACAGTTGCCTTTCAAAATTTTTTCAGCTGACAAGAAATTGAAGAAAAATAGTGACATTACCCCTCCCCCCCCCCCCACCACCACATTTGACGACTTTCGACCAATTTGACTCTGTGTGGGTTAAGGCACGTGAGACATACAACATGTGAAGACACAGGTGAAGCATGGATATTTGAAATAGCTACTGAGGCTTGGGGATCAGTTTGAGAGGGAAGAGTGTCCGCAAACATTTTATCTGTCATCAAAACAAGAAGACAGGCTACATGTATTTGAGTCAAAGTGATGACAACAGCTGAAAATTTCTGAAGGAAATGGGGGCAGGAAATTGAGGTAGGTTAAAAGTCGGGAACCTCGAAAGGTTACCACATTAGAACATTATATTGAGGGAGATTAGTCATTATAGCCAGTGAGGCAGAAACGTTTTCATTCCAGTTATATGTCATCTTTATGAGAGCAGAGACCTTATGAGCTGTGTGTGTGTACAAATTGCAAGTACGTGCTAGCAGGGCAAACATTATCCTGGGCAAAGTGATCTTTTTCGTGTCAGTCCATATGTTGGTTCTGCACGTCACAATACCTGAAGAATGTGCTTGGGAAAAATTGCCAGCGTTAAAGTTGCAGTGCCCCGTTTGACAAATATGCTTTGCATATGTGATCTTCAAAGCACTGTGATAATTTTCCAGAATAACATACTTGAGGCAATAGGAGAAGACACCTGCTTGTACAACAGTGGTTGAGGCATTTCAGAACTGTGTGGTTTGCCTGCAAATATTCACACAAAAGTCCAGCAAGTTTTACGTTGAACATCTTGCATAAATAAAGTTCAATTTTGACAAGTAGTTTCTTAAACAGTTCAATTTAGGGACCAGCAATGTTTGGCAACTGGCACAAGGTGTAAACTTAAAACACCTCACTCTGGCCTGCAGCAAAATATTTACTTCTCCTGTTGCAGACATTCTTGCGAGTGAAGCCTGGTATTAAAGAAAACATGTTTTACTTAGAGCATGAGTAATTGCAGGCTATCATTACGTTTAACAACCTTCAAAAGGCAGGAGTTGTGCTCAATGTCAAGTCTGTCATACAAAAGTTTATGCCGTTACATTTTGTGCTCACCCCCTTGCATGTGGAGCACTGCCATTAACATGTTTAAATTACAGTGCAATACAAGTACCCCCCCCCCATGTCACTGTCTTTTAACACCGTAGTCCTGTGTATTTATTTTACATCGGCATTTTAGTATTCATGGTAAAATACACGTCCCGTTTCTTTTCTTTCAAGTTATTTGAAGGTGAGTCAGGGTACGAGCGCTTTTTTGTGGGTAAATAGAAAAAAGAAACAATCGCAGGCAGCTGACAGGCACTCACCTTAAACCATGCTTCTCTTGTTCCTGGGATCGGTTTTTCAGTCAAACCAAGTTGCTTATTGGGACTGTTTTGGTAGCTTGACATTGACATTTGAGGTGGTCTGCTCACTTTAAACAAAAATTAAAGTCAAAAGATGAAAAGGGAATTCCAACATGGGTGGCTCAGGACTAGTGTGTTGTTTGAACAAGCTGTCTTAACCATTACACCATTAGGTCTGTTGTAATTGGACAACCCTTTTCTTTGTGTTGGTCAAACTACTGGTGCAGTGCAATGGGGAAGCTATTGTGCAAAGATGACATTGGAGGTTAGAAATTACGGTTCAATGCAGTTTCCAATATTTTTTAACATAAAGTTAAAAGTATGACCAGATTCAGCTGTCCTAATACCAAGTACAAACAGCATGGTGTAAAAAGGAGACACGACTCAGCCATGAGACTGTGTCTTATGAACAAGAAATCACTCAGTGCTTCATACTTCATGGTTTCTTGCTCACTCGGAGGCAAAGTCCCACTCGTACCTGTGTTGTGTCTCCCTGTCGGAAGTGTGGGTAGTATATGACATGTCCTGTTTTCCACAACCATGTGCACATGCTTGTACTCCATTAATGAAGTGAAAGGTAACAAGGTTCTGTCGACCTTACTGACACATGGTGATGTTCTAAGAGAAAGACCTTTTATTTCCAGTGGTTCCTTACAAATGAAAACAATGTTCTGTTTAATCACATTCCTGTCTGCAGTTCTGTTTGACTTTGAAGGCTTGCTTCCACTCTCACAGTTAATGGACTGGAAATTGGTGTGTGAATTCATGAGTATATGGACCCATTTGTTATACATGGATCATGACAGAAGTCCAGGGTTGACTTTTCAAGTTCCTTGACATGGCACAGGGGTAGGCATATGGACCCTGCCCTTTCCAACGGTGGAGGAAACCAAAATATGTTAAGAAAACCACCATGCACAATCAGAGTGGTACATGTAGGAATTGACTCGATCCCTCCATATGTTCTCTCAGCCAAGAATCAAACCCAGGGGAGAGAGGTAAAAGACCAGTATGTTGTCACTCATCTAATTGTTCACTCTGTAGATAAAACTTAC
Source organism: Hermodice carunculata (assembly GCA_964020975.1). Taxonomy (NCBI): domain Eukaryota; kingdom Metazoa; phylum Annelida; class Polychaeta; order Eunicida; family Amphinomidae; genus Hermodice; species Hermodice carunculata. The sequence goes on from CAXHWN010001720.1 coordinate 720,669, forward strand.
ATTGCAACATGTGGTTTTGCATTAAAAGGAAGCACTTGCAAACAGACTTAAGCCATGTTCAGACTATAATCTGTATTTGTTGAGAAGTAATATCCATATAAAAATACAATTGAAAACAAAATCGTATTGTGCGTTCAGACTATATTGACATACATGTATATGAAAAAAAAATGCAAATGTACCATTCAGACTGGCAAACTGATACTGTATATTATTATTATGTACAGAATGTCAAAATTGGTGCCAATACACATGCACCCTTTTATGGTTTCCATGTAAACAAATCTAGTATCACTGATTATGAATGAATCCCCATAGTTCTATGAAAATAAGAATCTGGCCATGAATGAATCCCATTGTTGTTATTACCATGTGGCACGGTGATGAAGGAATAGATCGCCGCGTGTTTACAAGCGGAAGTTGATGTCCAGCTTGGCACATATAGCATATGTACATGTAGTATACTACATTTAGAATACATATGCATGTTGTGTTCAAACATGGATAAAAATAACTGTATGTTGTTTGCCGTACAAAATACAGTCAAAATCCACTTCTAGCAGCAGGAATTTTCTCGGGAGAAAATATTCAAATTTTTTGCGTAGAGAGGAGCAACGGTATGTAGTCTGAACATTACATGCAGATTTTGTGTGTAAAAACTACGGTTATTTAAGGTAGTGTGAAGAGGTGTGTGCCAGGAGGACAGAACCTTCCTGTCTGTTTATTTACGTGCACAGAGGACAGGTAGAGTTTTGATTGGATGATGCACACCAGACTTAAAGTAAGCCTCAGATGCCTGCAAAAGTAATAATCCATCTAGAAATGTACAATGGTCCATCTCATGTAGGACCACTCCAACAACAGAGACCACCTGTTCTGAAAGAGCACCTGTTCTGAAAGACCACCTTTTGAAGATACTTTGCTTAACACTCACACTTGTCGTGTTATTTACACCTCCTATAGCAGACCACCTTTCTTGAATGACCACAATTTGGTCTTACCTTGGAGTGGTGCTTCAAGAGAGGTTTCACTGTACAAGATCTGAATATCAAAAATGAGGTGGGGGGGAGGTAGAGTACATCTACTTCATACATGTTGACTGCCATAGTCCACATGTCAACTTCCAATTTGTGCATGTGGCTCAAGATTAAAAGCAGCCAACAATTGTCTGTGCTAAAATGGAATATCTCAAATGGAGTATGGAATATCTCAAATGGCAGAGAAAAGAATATGATACCCTGATGTTCACAACATTGGACAGCGGTCCATCGGTCTCAATGAATCTCGGGTTCATATGCGGTCGTTAAGAAGCTCTTTCCAGAGGGTTTAGCCTGGGTAATGGCAGTTGGTGGCATCTCATGCCCAGGAAGTTCACAGGGGGCCCGGCCTTTGGCTGTCTGCAGGAGACAGCAGAATGCCTACAGCAAGGCTGGGATAAATTGACTCCAACTAAAGGGCGCTAATTTAGAAATTGCCATGTTCTAAGGAGGTAATGGTGGACTGCAGGCTGCAGGGATGTATCAGCCTTTAAGCCAATGAGTGAATATCGGGCAGGGCCCCTGGTTGCTGTTATAGCCATGGTTACATACAAGGAAATGAAGTACTCCTTGTTGCTGTCCCATCAGCATGCTGGCAAAGAACAACATGTAAGGCATGCATTCTGGAGAGAAAAAAAATATAAGCAGTGACTCGACAGAACCTGCATTGCTGTGTGATTTGAAAAATGCAACAGAGGTGGCTTTAATGAAAAGGAAAAAAAGTCCTGTAGAAATATGTCATCAATTATGAAAACTGTATCTCACATTGGAAAAGATTTATGTGATGATATTACAACCTATGCAATCATTCAAATGAGTTTATGTCCACCCAAGCAGAACAAACCTTTGATTTGAGCTGCATGAAATGATCTCCACAAGTGAAATTCCAAACATGATCCAAGTGCCAAGCAGACCATTATCCATATAGTCCAGATCTAATGTGAAGCCAAATGATGTCATATGCATTCATCTTCAAAAGTTGGTGACACCCAGTCTATCAACATAGACAGAAACTCCTGAACTGTAACCCTGATATAGTGCTCTCAAGACAGACCCTGTGATCCAATTGTCACTCAGCATGCAGGTGTCAATGATCTCTTAAGAGTACTGCCAGACAGGCAGACTGGTATAGACTGGTATAGACTGGTACAGCCCTCATCATCCCAGAGCTAGACAATGAGCCCCAATGCTCATATTGGCAGACAGGGAGACTCCATGAGGCAACTGTCAGGCCTGGAGATCCCATTACCCCACTGTTAGACAGGGAGACTCCATGATCCCACCAGCAGACAAAGAGACTCCCAAGCTCTCACTGCCAGACAGGGAGACTCACATACCCCTACTTCAAGAAAAGGCAGTGCCCCCATGATCTCATTGCAGGACAGGTTGATTCCGTGCTACAACTGCCAAACAAGGAGACCCCCTCCTTCCCCTGGTGGACAGTCTCAGCTACCCAATCTCCCAGACAGGGAGACTCTATGATCCCACAACTAGACAGGTTGATCCCTTTGATCCTTCCTTCTCTCAGACATAATTGTCAATATGATCCTATTCTTACACAGGCAATGATCCCACTCCCACACAGCTGGTCCCTGTTTGATCCCTTCCTTGAACAGACAGTCTCCCTATGACTGCCCCCCCCCCCCCCCCAGACAGGTAATCAATGCAAGGTCCCACTCCCAGACAGATGGTCCCCATATGATCACATGACATGGGCCAGGAGGCCATCATACCATCCCACCAGTACACTGCAGGTTACCATAAGATCCCACTGCTAGACAAATAGTTTTCACAAGACCCCATACCCTGGGCTAGATTGTACCCTTGTTAGCCCATGCACTTATACACATATATCATATTATACATTTTAGGTGTCTGGGACTCCTAGGAAATTTAATTGAAATGAGCTCCAATTACAGACCTAAGTTTGGAATATTTTACCTGTATCAACTAGCAAATTGTCATGAAACATATATAACTTTCAAATATTTTAGAACTTTTGTGCCAGCAAAATGGGGTGGGGTTGCTCATGAGGGCAGGCGTGCTTAAAAGGGATAATACAATGGTCACCTTATGATCCAACTCCTAGACAAGTGATCCTTGTATGATCCCTAAAATTCTCTGACAGGTGGCCCCCATATGATCTGACTCCTAGATCTTACTCCACAGATCAGGTGGTCGCCATATGATCCAAGTCCCAGACAGGTGGTGCCCAGATGTCTATGCCTTACACAGGTGGTAGTTGGGTTTTAACACTTTCACTTCCAATTTTGCCAAAAGTCGACATGGTCTGAATTGAAGTAATGACACCAGGTCTATGTTCTTTGTAAACTGACCTTTTGTTCAAGTACCAGCCTGCTGCGATTGAACAGATCACAAGCCAGCATAAGTATGGCCCAGGTCAACAGCTTTCCTTGGAGTGCTTTCAATGCACTTAGAGCACATCGAGGAAAGCTATTGACCAAGTCAAAAAGGTAGCACTGAAAGAGTTGACACAAATCCATGAATCACACACTCTCAGCTTCGAAACCCATGATCTTTCTATTAATACAGTGTGGTTCCCATAATATGCGTGCCCTGGAAGCGACTTACGCCAAGTACCAAACAAAAGCATGTACAGGGCATAGGTATTTATAGCACACAAAGGGGACATGGCTTGCTAATCAGATTGTACTTCAAGAAAGGGGATCATCCACACTGGGCGAATGCAGGACGACAAGTGAGGATACCTGAGTTGTCAGGTGATGACACACCTAACTAATGCTTTAATCTTATCAGGTCTGTTATATATATGAGGCAACCAGTTCTGTCCATAATGTCTTCCTCTGTGTTTCCACTTTGAAGAGTATTTATGTAAGGGAGCAGGATAGTTGTTGCCCAGATCCCTAAAATTCTCTGACAGGTGGCCCCCATATGATCTGACTCCTAGATCTTACTCCACAGATCAGGTGGTCGCCATATGATCCAAGTCCCAGACAGGTGGTGCCCAGATGTCTATGCCTTACACAGGTGGTAGTTGGGTTTTAACACTTTCACTTCCAATTTTGCCAAAAGTCGACATGGTCTGAATTGACGTAATGACACCAGGTTTATGTTCTTTGTAAACTGACCTTTTGTTCAAGTACCAGCCTGCTGCGATTGAACAGATCACAAGCCAGCATAAGTATGGCCCAGGTCAACAGCTTTCCTTGGAGTGCTTTCAATGCACTTAGAGCACATCGAGGAAAGCTATTGACCAAGTCAAAAAGGTAGCACTGAAAGAGTTGACACAAATCCATGAATCACACACTCTCAGCTTCGAAACCCATGATCTTTCTATTAATACAGTGTGGTTCCCATAATATGCGTGCCCTGGAAGCGACTTACGCCAAGTACCAAACAAAAGCATGTACAGGGCATAGGTATTTATAGCACACAAAGGGGACATGGCTTGCTAATCAGATTGTACTTCAAGAAAGGGGATCATCCACACTGGGCGAATGCAGGACGACAAGTGAGGATACCTGAGTTGTCAGGTGATGACACACCTAACTAATGCTTTAATCTTATCAGGTCTGTTATATATATGAGGCAACCAGTTCTGTCCATAATGTCTTCCTCTGTGTTTCCACTTTGAAGAGTATTTATGTAAGGGAGCAGGATAGTTGTTGCCCAGCCCTCAGTTTGATTAGCAATACAGTGGTACCTACTCTAAAGACCACCTGTATTGAGAGACCACATTAGTTTTTAAGACTATCCTTCCAAGACAATGGACCCTTGTTTCTTTGTCTATTTACCTGTAATATAAGACCACCTGTTATATGTGACCACTTTTTTCTGCGTCAGGGATGGTCGTAAATAGCAGCTACCACTGTACTGTATTTTATAAAAAAAATACATGTATATGTGTTCCACAAAGTCTTCAAGTCCCACACTGTGGACGAATCTTAAGAAGAGTATATGCAGGTGATGTATGCAATTTGTTTGGACATAACCCCCTGCCCCCCCCCCCCAAAAAAAAAAACAAAAACAGAAGTGTTTGTTGACACAGGAACTGATACCAATCTGACAGACACACAGATGGGCAGGCTGAAGATTGAGTTGACAGGCTGTTAACTCATGGGTGGTCTGCAAGGAAAGTGACCGGGATGCTGAAGTCCACACCTGACAGGTGTGTCCAAGCCAGGCCATGCCAGGCAACTGTATTCCACAGAGGTACAAGAGGCTAGCTTTCATGGTATTAATGATGACAGCACTTCAAAGAGGGAATTATAAAATACTGCCAAAAATGCTGCCACTGTGCTGTGCCATGTTATGAAGCCCCATGGAACATGCAGTCCCTGACACTGGCCCAAACCTCCTGGTGGTCAAATGTCGTCTGCTTCAGTGTCTAATTTCCACAGTAATGAGAAACAATTTAAATCAGAATGGTAGATGAGACTGATCGAGATACATGTATATGCCCCAGGGTTAACAGCTTTACTTGGCATGGATTGGGTGGTTAGTGCCCAACTCATACCAAAGAAAGCTGTTGACTCAGTCTTGTATCGAGAAGGGAAAGTTAAATCATATGCCGCAAAATACCCAGAGGTCAAAGGTCATCTTGAATGTATTACTTAAACTTTTTGTTTAAATGATGTTGAATGAGAATTCTGGTTGAGATCAGCCAGTAAGGACTGCTCTTGATCAAGAAGTTTCCTTGGCATGAGTTGCATGTTAACCCATATGCCAAGGACTGTTTTTGACTTAATCTTATTTGAATCAACAAAGGGTTAATATTTTCATATGGGAAATTGCCAACAGTTGCTCTGTTGATGTTTCTGGAGGTACAGGGCAAATATCAAATATTGACATGATGTAACTTATGAGCATCCAATGGAAATAGTCCTGTGTTCCTGGCTCAGATCTGTGACAGTCTGCCACAGTCTGCCATCAGTGTGCAATGCTTATTTTGTCCCCTTTTTTTGCAGGACTGTATCGTAAAACCAAATTTGTTGTACAGAAAAGTTAAAACAAGAGGGCTGTGTGAACAGTCCATGCTCAGCTGACCTAGAGATGCATCACACTTGTGGCTCTGTGAACTTGGGATAAGATCATGCAAGGTCACCCATGTGCTGAGTAAGTCTCACCTTTATGGAAGAACACTAACATGTATAACATCAAGGTCCCAGTTCAAGTAGTTCTCAAGTTATATTGAAGAGTAAAATTCAAGTAGTTTGCACTGTGATCTCAGAAAAAACAGATAAGGTCGATGTATTGCCTAGGTGTGACCTTCATAGAGAAACATTAACATGTGCAATATCAAGGTCCTAACTCAAAATAAATTTTACGTTATCAAGTAAACAGTAAATTTCATGTCAGTTGTCCTGTGACCTTGGGAATGAGGTCAAGGTCTATTTTGAGTTAGGAGCTTGATGTTGCTCATGCTAATTTTCCCTGAAGGTCATGCTTAGACAGTACATGAGTGACCTTGACCTCATTTTTGGGGTCACAATGCAACATACATGAATTCTACTCTTCACTGTAATTTGAGAACTTCATGAACTGGGACCTTGATGTTCAATATATTAGTATTCTTCCATAAAGGCAAGACTTACTCAGTACATGGGTGACCTTGATCCTTTCCTTAGTTCACAGAGCCACAATTGTGATGAGTCTCTACACAGGTCAGCTGAGCAATTGGGCGGTTCACACAGCCCTCTTGTTTAAGATTTGGCCAAAAAAATGAACACAAAAAAATCATTAAAAATCCGAAAATCACTGGAGTGTGATCATTTGAACAAACTTAGTTGAGACCCACCCAAGCTACATCCGCACCAAGTTTGAAGTGAATCTGCCCAGTGGTTTTTGTGAAGCCAAAATAGTGAATTACCTTTGCAATCCCCATTCACTCTCATAGTAATCAATATGGCTGTATGCATTAACCAATAAGTACCCAAGCTGACAAAACTCATTAAAAACGAAGTATTCACAGCAAAGCCACCTTGTGAACAACTTTGTTTGGCCCCTCTACAATAAACATTTCCACCAAGTTTCAGCATAATCTGGCTGATGGTTTTGGAGTGGCTGAAAACAGCAAAAACACTTTTTTCTATAGAAAAAATTTGAAAAATCTCAGCACCACCTGTTGAACAAATTAAGGTGTCAGGGTCCCCAGAAGTCTCCCAAAGCAATTTAAAAACAATTGGCCGTGCGGTTTCAGAGAAGATTTTTTAAGATTTGGCCAGCAAATGAACAACAAAATTCATAAAATATTCAAACATCAGTGGATATGACCTTGATGATTTTCTGTGAGGGCCACACTGAAACAGTACATGAGTGACCTTGACCTGATTTCCAAGGTCACTGGACAACTGACATAAAATTTACTGCTCACTTTGTAACTTGAGATCTATTTTGAGTTGGGACTTTGATGTTGCACATGTTAATGTTTCTCTGTAAAGGTCACAGTTAGACAATACATGAGTGACCTTGACCTCCTTTCTGAGATCACAGTGCAGCATACATGAATTTTACTCTCCACCTAATTTATCTCTTGGATGATGGAAAATACTTTTTCAAATTGCCTTCAAATACTCTAACTCAGCTTAAGTTCAATTTTACTCCTTAAAACTGTGTGCAATCCCAGCCGTATGTCTTATACAGCCCAGCCAAGCTTGTGTGCAAGCCTCTCAGGTGTATCTGATGCAGGCACAATCTGCCAGTGTGCATACAGTAGTTATGCTACTTTTACACATACTAATTGGCCAACATCTAAAATAGAGCTTTGTCACAGCTGAGGTACCTAGTGAGGAGGGAGATCGAGGGGTGGCCCCACCTGACTTTTTACCAGTGGTTATGGACATGTTAAATGAAGCTCCTTCTTGGATTTCACTTGTTACTATTCCTTCCAGTTAAAGACAACATATTACTCAAAGCCACACTGCATCTTCCACCATACCCCTACCTATGGTTCCACTTTCACCAACATGCCCAGTCTGTTGCTAGGCAACTGGCCTTGCCTCAATCTGAGACTAGGAATTCCTAGTCTTATCCCCATTTCATATCCAATACATGTATACATACACCCAAAAACTGAATTTGCTTCATTTCACTTCATCTAACTGGATCAAACAGCTACACAGTCATAGAAGATATAAATGGAAGTTAATGGTAGGTCTATTATATTTTTGATGACAGTGTCAACCTTCAGACTCTATTGTATCTTTAATTTCTCTCACCAGGTGTCGCCATCTACCAAAGAGCTGAACAAGTCTATCTGTGTGCATACTTTTGAAGATATTCAAGATTTGGAATTTCAAAATGCCCTGAATTTGTCTAATTTAAATTTGTGCAGCATTCATTACCAATTCATCAGATGCGTACTAGTCAATAACATAGGAGTAGAAGTTGGAATGGCATCAGTATCTATTATAGCTTTGAAGTTATTCAAGATGTAAAATTTCCAAAAATGCTGCTTACACGTAGCATAATTTAAATTGCTACAACTTTTTTTTTTATTAGGTGTGCAGTGGTC
>CAXHWN010001720.1:731181-764181 GCA_964020975.1 Hermodice carunculata
GATGTACAGGCTGTTGCCTGAGCTGTGGGGAAGCAGGATATTACTAAGATTTTAGAAACAAAGAATACTTTGTAGAGGCAGATTGAAATTTATTCTTGTAATCAATTTAAGAAGCACGAAATGAATATGACTTTGGTATTTGTAAACTTCAGTTTTTTTGAAAGAGTTTTGTGAGAAAGGGGTGTATGCCCTGTCTGTGAAAGTGGTATGCCTGTGTGTCGTCTGTGATTGACAGGCGTGAGCCTGGTGCTTTGTGGTTGAAAATTAATATTCATCTCTTGAATTAATTACTATCTATTCTAGTACCCCCTGTGAAAACTATATATCTACATATTCATTGGACCTAGTACTCTTGTATTGTGTACACTGCGATGCATTGATGGATTAGTTAATATACTTTAAGATGTTAGTCTCAAACTTGAAGGATGTTTGCTCAGTTTGTCACAGTTAGTGACACAGAAAGATATTAAAGTCTGTGCTCAGCAAGGACTCCAACTAATAATAATATAATAATATTCTGTGGCACTCCGCTTATCTGCCGCAGTCCTGGCTAGCTTAGTAGCTAGTCAGGTGGCCTTTAGTAAGAAAGAAAGAAAGAAAAAAAAAAAAAAGAAGCAAGCCCTATCCCACTGTCGCAATGTTGCGCTTGGCATGCCCACAGCCCCTGCTGATGATGCCACCTGGCAGGGTCATGGGAGCCCTAATAAGGGCTACCTTCTCCCTTCCCTTGCTAAGTTTGTCCTCTATTCTCTTCCGTGACTAATCCTAAGATATTCCTACTCTCCCAGCACTGCACCAAGAAGCCTTTCACTGACTCGATACCAACTCTACTTCCTGGAAAATTGCCCTTCAATCCTAGTATCCATGCTAACTATCATTCTCTGCCATGTCCCTTACTTGCTCTAAGCTTTTACACTGCCCATCTCTTGTTCTCCATTGTACAAACAGCTGGTCTCTAAGCGTTCTATAACCTGTACACCATGTCATCATATGATCAATGGTCTCATCCACATCCTCCCTACACACCCTGCACTTCCCATCACTCCCATTCATCCACTTCTGTTTCCTCTTCTCCAGATTGATCACTCCTGCTCTGCCCTGAAACAACAGTCTAGAACCCTTGCTACCATCCCAACATTTAGTCTTCACTGGCTTGTCTACAGCTCTATATGCTTTCAGTGTGCTTTTTTCCTCAACCCCTCTTTTCCACTGCTCCACATGTTTCTCTTGGATCACCTTTCCTATATACGATTTCCACGCCACTTCAATCTCATCTGGCCCTTTCAGCTCATATTTCTCAGCTAACTTGTCTATTTCTTGAACCCATTTTGTCTTTTCACTAACAGCCTCAATGTACGCCTTCCTACACCATCTTTCTTCATTCACCTGTTGCAAATATCCCTAGTAGCCTAGCCTAGCCTTAGCTATTCTATCTCTTATTGGTAACCATCCCAACGCTCCCAACACTGCCTAAATTGCTACACATGGTGGTGCCCCAAGCACCCATTTCCCCATCTCCCTCTGTGCCTTCTCTATCCATTCAATATCCTTCTCACTAATGGCTATTACATCTACCCCATACAACATCCCAGGTATGGCTACACGTTCCCACAGCACCCTTCCTATGAATGATCTATTGAAGCTGTTCCCTGCTGTGACCTTTATCATACCTTTTGCTCTATTCACCTTCTGTCTGATTTTCTCAACATGGTACTTAAAAACATTCCCTGTCCTGTGACGTTAATGTTCACCCCTAAATATTCGTACTCCTCACCCTCTCCAATTGTGATGACTTTCTCTGGACCCTCTGGTATCCTAAACTTTCCTACCATCCTAACTACAAAGTGTTAGAGATTACGTGGTAAATCTGGTACACTGTCTTTTCCGGTATTTAACTTGTACACCATGTACAGTGCATTGGGTACATTGTTATATTGAAGGTGTATACTTTAGCATGTAGCATGAGGAATACATGCACATACCTTCGAAAAAACATTGCCTTGAAGGAAGACTTTACCTTTTTATCTATGATATGGTACTTCATTTATTGTAGAGTAAATATGACTGGGTCAAAGAGAGAAGGAAGGAGAAATTATGCACAGTAAGTTATTGAATTAGTTGCTTTGCTGACATAATGATAATATTTCTGTGTTTATAGTGGTGGCTTTAAAACACACACACACACACGCACACACACACACACACACACACACACACACACACACACACACATACACACACACACACACACACAATGTAATTTTACCCGTTATAGCACTGCACAATGACACAGCTTACTTCCACAGTAAATTTACCTGTATTTAGACGTACCTCCAACAGAATTGGTGGTTTTCTGTTGTAATGACATTGAGCATGTAAAAAAAGGACGGTAGTTGTGTTTTTGTATCTTCTCTTTCTGCATGATCTGATGCTTTTCAATGGACAAATCTCAAAGGTATGATGCACGCAGGACACATATATTGTATATGGATGTAGAGTGTTGAGCTTCCAAGTTTAATCACTACATGTGCATTTTAGAGCCCCTCCACCTTGGCGGAGGAGATGAGCTACAACCCCTTCCTAAGGACTGGCCAGACCTCCATTCAACAGGCGCTGGAACTTGACATGCAAGAGGGCGAGGACGTTGGACATTACAGGGCAAGACTTTTGAAAGAGCTACGAAATAGAAAAGATAAATTTAAGTACAAGTTATGAACAGTTTATTTTTTGAGAATAGTTTTTATTTTTTGTCAGTGGTATATTTATAAACATGTATAAATGTGTATACAGGTTAAAGTGTGTGTGTGTGTATATATATATATATATATATATATATATATATATATATATATATATATATATATACACACACATATATATATATATATAGGAAACACATTGTTTTCACCAGACCAAGTCTAAAGTTGCAAGTAAGTATGGGTGTGGACACATTTTGGTGTGTCTAATATCAAGTATGTTTCAGTGTATTGTGAAGCCAGAAAACCTATATTTTCATTCAACATAGAGTAAACACTTTTTAAACCTTTTGTTGTAAACAAGCAAAAGAGTTTGTGCTAGATATTTTTAGTGTTATTCATTTTCATCATGCAGTGATATTACTGTTATGGAAAAGATTTTTGGGGTCACAATGAAATGAAAATTTTGAATTATTTTATTTTGTCTGTATTGTGTGATCAGTTATGATGTTTCATTCAAATACAGTAGAACGTTTATGGAGTTAACAAGGTTGAAAATCAAGATGAACGATGGGCATACCAGTTTTGCTAACTGTAAGCCTCAGCGGGTCAAAGGTCACCCAGTCATTATGGTATGTAGCCTCACATCATGTGAACAAGCCTTTAATGTCAAATGGTAAACTGTGGCACTCACAGGACATGCTAGCAAAAAGCAGTTGCACACAACATGTAAATTGTTTAAAAACCTGTTTACATATGGTAATTCATTTTACACATAAGTGTTTGTCAGCTGCATTGACGGTCAAACAATGGCAACTGGATGGCTCAGTACCAAGTGTGGTTGCACTGATGACCTGAAGAATGGCATCGATGCTGACCACTACCTGGTTTGCACTGATGACCTGAAGAATGGCAGCAATGCTTACCAGTACCTGGTCTCTGCACTGATGACCTGAAGAATGGCAGCAATGCTGACCAGTGCTTGGTGTGTCTGGCATGAAGGGTAACATAGTGGACGGAAGTAGCATGGTTTTGAGATGTTTTGCTAATGTCATATGCAGTCAATTCATAAAAACCTTACATATAACCTAAGGTAAAACAGCTGTTGTCATTTGTCATCAGTAATATCACTGAAGAGGAGATGTAAAGAATCCCGGTGAAGAATATGTTCTACATGCTATGATATGTTGACCACAGTTCACACCAGTGCAGAAGTCTGAACAAGTTTTTTTTTTTTTCCTGTGGGAAAAAGTCCAAATTTTATGAAAAGGGTAAGAACTGTGAAAAAAATGCAATTATGTGTTGTTTTTAAACTTGCTTATTTGTCATTGGTGTCTCTTTAAGCGAGCATGATTTACAGGTTTACCATAAGAGTGAAGGCCCATTGATCTTACAAAAAAGGAAAATAAAATTGAAAGCAGAATGAGAAAGCTTCAAAGGTGCAAAAGTGAGTTTAAAACAAATTTAACTCAACATTGTTCGCCAACTGCCGGAATAAGATATATTTAGAACAAAGTAAATCTCCATAACTAGTCCCCCACTGAACACTATAGGTTTGCACCTTGCTCTAGCTTCCATCCTTCTGCCAAAGCTTGTTTGGGCCATATTTCCTGTGCCACACCCTGACACCCACCAAATTTCATGGCATAGATACTTCATAGGATAGGGGTGTGTTGTGCAACCAAATTGGGCCACTGTCACCTTGACCTTGACCTTTGATACAGTTTTAGCCTGTCGTCGCCAAATTACCCATACACTAACATGTACAGTGATGAAATTTGGTATGTGAACACTTCATCAAATAGGGATGTGTCATATGCTAAAATTTGGTTACTTTGACCTTGACCTCGACCTTGACTCCGTAATGTTTAAGGTTGGCTGGGTAATATTTCCTATGCTCATAATGCCTACAGCTGCTGAATGTGGTGTGTAGACACTTCATAGGATAGTGATGTTTTACACACCAACATTACCTCACCCTGACCTTGATTTGACCTTTCAAGGTCAAATGTGACAGCTCCAAGCAAAACACGTGTATCATTTCCTATTCATGTTTAACCAGTATTTTGTCTGTGACCTTGAATTGACCTTTCAAGATCATCATCAGGGACTGTTGGGCTATTGAGACCAGTTTAGCCTCCAGTGGAAGCATCATCAGGGACTGTTGGGCTATTAAGAGTCTCTAGTTTTTAAAGGGAGGTGTCAACAATGGACATTATTAACGTAATTAGGCATACGTCAACGCAGATTGTTTTATCTGCTTCAATTGTAAATCAGTCCACCCATACAGTGACATGGTGCAGAATGCAGTGTAAACAGTGGCATGTGCCTTCTGTGTTAATGTGGTACTTGTGACGTTGCAAGTACCAGTGCACTATCTCTGGGTGGATCCAGTGATTGTGCAGACCCCAAGGGATGTAAACAAATGCGCATTGGTTGCAAACCTAAACATAAGATTTTTATGTATTTTTTTTCAATCTCTCTCCAGATGTTTTTAAAGATCTGATAACACACGAAGCAGAGACATTTGGTTGTACATTTTCTTCAACAAAACATCTCTACAGGTGGTGTCATTTGTTGAAGTGAATGTACTTTTGTTTTGTCTCTTCATTCATCTCACCATGGACAAATAAAAACAGTCCTTCCATTTAAACTGTTCTGTTTATTTCCATTCAAATTAAAAATTTATGTGTAGATTAACTGATATCAAATGAATTTTTCGTGTCTGGTGGTGCCACTTTTTCTATCCATAAGATATACCTGTATCTTTGCGTATGATACTTTCTGTTGAATGTGAGATTGACCACATTCACATATACGATAAAGACAGTACTGTTTGATGAATGGTTACTGTTGTCATACTTATATGATTATAGGTTACTCTTGACATACATAATCTATATACATGTATTTGTGATTGGTCACTGTTGTCACATGATGACCAGTCAGTTGTCATTTATATGATGATTGGTTACTCATGTCCTGTTGATGATAGATCACTCGGTGTAATGACATGTATAAAGTAAACTGTGTGGCGGCAAAGATGTTAAAATGTTCATACATGTACGTTAGCGTGAGAGATGTGTCGTATTCTCCTATGAGAGGAATTCCCCTTTTTGCATATAAATGTAACTGTGTCAAAGTGTTACAAAGTTTGTGTTAAAATGCAAGTATGGTGTATTTTAGGTGTGTAGGAGATTGGGTATGGGGCTTAAATTCCTCTCTGTTTGGGTTTCATGTCAGTTGCATCTCCAATGTATGAAGCTGAGAGAAAACTAAACAGTGTAAAATTGGATGTACAGTGAAACCTCATTATAACGATGCTCAGATATCCGACATATTCAATATAATGACACAAATTTGCATGGAAAAAGTTTGTTTTCTTTATCATTTGATTCATTTATCTGACATATCAGTTATTTGACACATTTCTAAGGGAACAGATAGTGTCATTATAACAAGTTTTCACTGTAGTAATTTTCATGGACACAAATATGCATTATTATGAACTTCTCAGTGAGTCCTTTAAAAGGAGCGAACTGTTATGGATATTAATTAATGATGATGTTACTATAGTATAAGACAAGATGCCTGTGTATTAAGGCTGTGTGGCAGTTAAATAGGAAAGGTCAGAATTAGCTCTTAGGTGTGTATTTGCCCCAAAACACAACTGAATACACAAACATTTGGAGGGCTAGAGCTGTGTGTTCCTATTATTTTGTATGTTAAAGCAACCTTAAATAAACCAGTCACTTTTGTAGCTGTGGTTATACGGTTTTTGTGAGGTATTAAGCTATGCATCTTAATTTACTGTCTGAAATTTGGTGTTTCTATCTGCAGAAGTTTTCAAGTTATCAAGTTGCAAATTACTATAGAAAGTAATGGGGATACACAACCCTAGCCTTCCGGTGACTACAGTGCCCTCTTTTGGGCAGTTCTTGAACCTTCTGTTCTTGTCCTTGCCTATTGCCTCAAGTTTGTTCCTTCGAGAATTTTGTACCCTTCATTGTAGGCTCATTGTTCAATACTGGTGCTGCTGGGAGGTCTCCAGGTGATCTTGGTTTGAAATCCCCATTGTAATGTGTTATGTTATAGTGAAGAAACAACTGACAGGGCAACCGCAAAATTCTAATGGCACGTTTACAAGCAACAAATGTCTGTAAAGTATAACATGCACACTCCTTTGCTTTGATGCAAATGCAGAGTTAGATACATTTTTATGGGTTTGTTAGATTTCAAAATTTTATTTTTTTAATGTGTACATGTGTTGCAGCAGCTGTTTATCTCAATGGTATACATGTATAATCTAGTTTTTTTTTTTTTTTTCATTTGAATAGGAAAAATGTTGCATTGTGAGGTGAAACCTTGAAATGTTGAAATTACTTGTACTTGTGGGAAGTGAGGTGAAATTTTGACGAAAGCTGTTATGTGGGAAGTTTAACAAGTTCTGATTTTGCATTGCTGTCCCTTTTGGGAAAGAGCAGAAATGAAAGTCTTCAAAGACTACCCCAGAAAGCACGATTCCCATTGACACCAAATTGTGAATATGTAGTTTCATATTAAAGATACCTTTAATGTGATGGGTGAATTTCAAGGATGCTACACTCAATAGATATGTCATGTCCAGGTATTTTAGCTCAGCTGACCTTTCAGTCAGTTGTACTTACATGATGGATCTTCATCTATCATAGGCCATTGTTGTCCATCAACAATTTCACATTTTTGATTTCTTCCAAAACTTTCAGCCAGACTCACTTCAAACCTGGTATAGATGTACCTTGGATGGATCTCAGCAGAGTGTTTTCATTGGTCACTGGACATATGGAAACCCATAGACCTTAATTTGTTCAACAGGTGGTGCTATATTATTTTTTTGCAATGAGAAGACTAGGCAAGTGTTGATAAAATGGATACATGGTGTGCCAAAGAAACGTGACGTGTTTCGTCCTTCACTGGACTTATCAGAGGCTAATGAGCAATGATTGACCAAAGGTTGAGCATAACTCTAATCTTGTGCCCAACCGTACAATTGATTGAAATCTTTCAACTCCACTGTTAAGTGGTTCTATCCAAACTGCTTTAATTTTTTTGCCTTGATTTTTAGACCAAAGGTCGCAGAACTTATGTGATCACTCATGTCTATCTGTCTGTCCTTCCATCTGTAAACCTTTTTCTTATGAACATGATACAGTCTACAGTTTTTAAGGTAGCCCTATGCATATAACTTGCAGGACTTATCAAGTGTATGAATGTTTAGGCTGAGTTTGATATTGGTGGTGCCACCTGCAGTAATATGTAATATATGGGTCAAAATGTGATTGTGGCTGCTCTAAAATCCGAAATGTGTGATAGATTGTCATGAAATTTAGTGGGATTGTGGAAGAGGTCGAAGTCTCAATTGCCTATGATACTAGTGGTGCCACCTATAATTGGACAGAAATTATGAGTCAAAATGTGTTTAAAGATATAAAATTCCATATCTGTAATTGTAATTGGATTAGACTTGCCATATTTGTAGGATATATATCGACCATGCCCAATGCTAGCATTTTGTATAATATCAGTTACCATGACCTATTTTTGTGAGGTCAACAGGCCTGTAAAGTTGAAAGAGATGATTTTGTAATGGCCAGGTGTTAGCTTGGACATCAATGTCAAAGAGAATTAAGCCTCCAGAATAAACTTGCACTTGGTTGCATTGTACATAAAACTGTACTTGGTGACCTACCTTTTTGGGTCACCATGACCTAATGATTTTGGTGCTTGTCCAAGTTTATTGTTTTTTTTTTTTCATTTCATTAACTTGGAAAGTTATTACCTAATTTGAACAAACAGACTATGTATGGAAAGCTGGATGGGGGGGCGTATATTTTGGACAATAACAAGTTTTTAATCCGAGTTGAACATCAAGGTCAAATGGCCAGTTTGAATATAGGGGTTATTTTGTTCATGCTGTGCACCCCACAGTTTTGAGTTAGGCCCATAAAACTTTTGTGGCTTATCAAGTGTATAAAAATCTAGGTCGACGTCAGTGTTGGTGGCACCACCTATAGTGTTATGTAGTATACAGGTCAATCTCTGAAAATCTTGTGACCAGTCCAGCATCCTTAATTTTTTACGGATCTTCATGAAATTTAGTGGGATTGTAGAAGAGGTCAAAATCTTGGTTGCATGTGATACTAGTGGTGCCACCTATAATTTGGTGGAAATGATGAGTCAAAATGTCTTGAAAGATAACAACATTCCATACCTTGAAAAACAATTGAATTAGACATGGCATATATATAGTATATGTAGATCATGCCCAATGCTGACTAATTTCTGTGCAGTCCCTAGACCTGCTAAGTTGGAAGAGGTAATTATGTTATTGTAGTGTGTAGTTTGGACATCAATGGCAAAGATAATTTAGCCTCCAGATCAAAAATGCACTCTAGTAGATTGCATATACAACTCTACTTGGTGGCCTACTTTTGGGGTCAACATGACCCAATGATTGTGTTACCTTGACCTATTTTGCGAGTCATTAAGTGCTTAAGAAAAAAAGGACATTTAATTCAATACCTTGACAAATACTAAGGCGAATGATACCAAATTTACCACTTGTGTATCATGGGGAAGTTTGATATTGCATAATATGGATGACCTTGATCAGTTTTTCAAGGTCGTGGAGGGAATGCATTTTTAGGAAATTTTTAAGTGATGGTGGTCAGCAGAGTATTAGGCCCATGGGCCTCTTGTTCAACTATTCTTTAAAAAAATGTTTGTTTTTGCTATTTTTGACCTTTGCTCCCAAATCACATTGGGTCCTTTTCAAACATGGTGAGAATGTACCTTCACTCAGTCACTACCACATTTGTTCATAACATGGTGCTGCCTGCAGTTTCTGATTTTGAAAAGAAAAAAAAGAGTTAATCAGTAATAGTACATGTTAATGTTAGCATTGCTACCACTGGGACAGCAACAGATGAGAGATACTGGCTTTTTCTTTGGTAATGGTGGATGGTAGGTCCACAGTAATAATAAACACTAATTGAAAAGTACCTTGGAGGTTTCTTTTGCTTTTGTTCATTTTGACCTAGGGTAACCTTGAAAGGGCAAACTGACATGTTGGCTTTAACATTTATTGGTAAAAGTGGATCCTGTCACTTTGCATTTGGAAAAGTCTGTGTGAGTGGAGACTTGGTATTTCAGACCATGATTGTGCTCCAAAGGGGCTAGCTTGATAGGGTATATGGGTGACATTGATGTATATTCAAGGTTGCAGGACGCTGTAATTACTTCCAATTTTTTTTGTGTTTTTTTGTGTGTTTGATGATATGTGAACACCATATTTACCTTTTGGTGTGTTATCAAAATGATTTTGTAGGACGTGTGATCAAGTTGACTTTGCGTGATGTGTGATCAAGGTGATTTTGTGTGATGTGTTATTTTGATATTTTTGTTTGGCTGCGATTGATTTTTTTACTTGAGTAAATACATAGCAAGATGCAAAGGATGCAGTTAAAGAAATGGAAATGAATATTGACTGTGGAGTATGGTGGGAAATGGAAATATATAGTATATATGGTAGTCTTTGAGAGTGTCTGTGTATTACAGTTTTATCAGAACATAGTTAACTAAATTGTGATATGAGATTGAATTTATTTTAAGGGAATGTGATTGCTAATTTTTTGTGTGTGATGAGTGCCAGCCCCCTCCCCCCCCCCTGTGCAGCACTTAAGTTGTTACTAAAATTATTTCAGATACAGCTGTTTAATGTTGCACATGGTGCTAGTCATGTAAAATGGCTGAAAGGTGATGCATGTGGTGGATCCTGACCTTATTATGCTCCTTTGAAGGAGGAGGAGGGGGCATATAGCGATTACTTTGTCTGTGTGTGTGTGTTTGTGCATGGACGGACATTTTTCATGCGATAACTCGAAAAGTTTTTGACTAAGGGCTTTGCACATGCTTATAGTCCTGAATAAATTCTCGGACAAGTTTGAAGATGGGTGACCTTGACCTAATTCCCAAGGTCACAGAGCCATTTTAGGGAATTTGGTTTTCATGTGATAATTTGGAAAGTTTTTGACATAGTCCTGTCAAATGGCAGTTGATTAGAGTCCTACATAAGGTCTCAGAGGAGTGAAAAGATGGGTGACCATGACCCAATTCCCAAGGTCACAGAGCCATTTTAGGGCATTTGGTTTTCACACCAAAACTTGAAAAGTTTTTTGGATAAGGCTTTCATGTTGCACTTGTTCATAGTTCTGAATAAGGTCTCGGACAAGTTCAAAGATAGGTGACCTTGATCCGATTCCCAAGGTCACAGAGTCATTTTAGTGAATGTGGTTTTCACATAAAAACTTGAAAGGATTTTGACACAGACTTTATTGCACATGGTTTTATTCCTACAAAAGGTTTTAGACAAGTTGGAAGATGGATAATCTTGACCTTAAATCTCACCAATGAGTTTGAAGATGGGTAACCTTGACCCAATTCCTAAGGCCACAGAGCTAATTTTGTGAATTTGGTTTTCACAGGATAACTTGAAAAGATTTGTGCATAGGGGTTTCATATTGCACATGCTTACAGTCCTAAATGAGGTCTTGGAAGAGTTTGAACATGGGTGACTTTGACCCAATTCCCAAGGTCACAAGGTCATTTTAGTGAATGTGGGTTTCACGCGATAACTTAACAAAGTTTAGACATCGGCCTTTGTTATTGCAAAATGGTTTTAATCCTACATAAGGTCTGAGACAAGTTTAAAGATGGATCACCTTGACTAAAATCCCAAGGTCACAGAGGTGGCGGCATAAAGTAGCAATCTCTGATTGCGTTTTAATTCAGATGGTCACATGAATATATTAGCAAATTAAGCTTTGTCATTGTAACTTTAGAACTAATGAGGCACTGTTTTGAGTGATCTTTTAAGAACTGTTGGACCAGTACTTAGATATTTGCACCTAGTGATGGTTTTTGAAAAAAGTGACCTTATGTAATTCTGGAAGTCACAGGACGACTTCAGTCTGTGTATCCAAGGTCAGGGAGCACAGGATAGACAGAGTCCCTTTATTTTACTGATTTCTTGCATCCTACACCAGGTGTCAGCCCATCTATGTACATATAGCCCAATGTATGTCTTAATGTAATGACATTTTACTGCAATCTGTTTTATATGGCACTTCATTTGAATTCTTTTGAATGATAAGGATGTGATTCCCTTGTGCAATTTACATTTTTGTAGAGAAATCTTCATTGAACAAAGCCAGATGTTAAGGCTAACATGTGCAGAGCTGTGACATACTCCTTTATTTGTTCAACATGTGAGAAAATGTCTCTGCACGTATTGATTACCAGACTTGTTTTATAGAAATTTTCAGATGAAAATGTAGATTTGCCAAGGTCTACCTGCTTGATTGTGTGAAAAAAAATCCTGCTCTTGACACTCTATCACATGAAGTACCTGGTAATTCCTGTTGCACAGGTACACTGTATATTGTATGGTATTTATGGATGCTATTTTTTTGTATTATGCTAAATTTTTGTAATGCCTATGCTCATTTTTTCATCACAGGTATCACAGAATGTATAAAGCTGGGAGAAACTCAATCTCTCCCATTTCACAGCTTCTACACATCTTTAAGGGATGCTCAATTAATATCCCTATATTTTTATAATTATTCAAGAAATTTTTCTTAATTGTATATCTCTATCCATATTTGAGTAAATACCCCCTCTCTGCCTCTCTGCCCCAGCTTTATTCCTTTATAAGGTGGGTAGAGGCTGGTCACTAGGATATGCTATGACACTACCAAGGATGCCTTCTCCCATAAATACAATTGGGAGACAAAAGCACCCAAAAGTACATGCAATTTACATGTAGGTTGCCATGTCACTGGACAAATGAGGTGTGACTATAAATAGTCTGAGCAAACACCAAAGCTCACCCTAGATGTTAAGCTTAACTCAGTGTTAGCAAAGTCTGTTGTTGCCAACGTACTGTAGTAATGTTTTTAATGGTACCAGCTGCAGCCATTGAAATTTTCAGTCCCTGTAGAGCCACGCTACTGGCGAAACCGGTCGGACTACACAGGGCACGATAGAAGGATCCAAACATTTGCTTCGTGTTACAAATGTAGGGATGCCAATCTTGATTCTGTGAGTTGCTAGTCAGATGAAATGATGATATATAACTTTTTTTGTTTTTTTTGTTTTGTGTGTGTGTGTATGTATGTGTGTGTGTGTGTGTGTAAGCTGAGGAGGATCATTTGCTCACTGGGAGGCTTGTTGCTGGTGATCACATCTCATGAAATATTGAAGCGCAGTGTGCAGTTAGATGCTGGTCATCATTAACCTCGTTGACTTTTGTTTATCAGTGATATATTAAAGGGTTCTACAGTGAACAAATTTGAGGTACACATTTCTTGTGCCAAGTTTTAAAGAGACCTCCTCAACATGGTACTAAGTGATGGGAATGTAATATGAGGCACCAATATATTGTTATAAATTTTGTACATCAATGTCATTCCAATAAACTTTTAAGAAATACACTGTATATTCCAATTTTCATTTTCACAAATTTGCATTGAAATCATCCATCAAGATACTGTAAAGTGAAGCTGTTTACAAAAGAATTTTTTATAACTTGAACTAAACATTAATAAGAGAATGCAATTATTTTACTAAATGTATGAAAAACATGACAACTATGATGAAAAAAATCTGGTTTATATGTTGCTGTCTATATTTTATCTTTCACCCTCACTGCATGGGGAGTGGATGATATTAGCCGATATATTGATGTATCTGAAAACTGAATATAAACACCAGGAACCATAAGATCTAAAATACAAGTATAATTCTCTAAATAAGGTAACCCCCTCTCAACTAGGGATCTTTTATTTTATCAATATCCGTTTTTCTCAAGAGCTTATTTTAAATGTGCATATATCTTTTTCACATTTGTTAAATAAAGGTATATTTTAGATAAATACATTGTGCAAAATTGGCCAAAAATCAGAATTACTATATATATTCAAGGACTGGTTATCAGATATCAGACTGCCAATAAATGGCATTAAATACATAAATACTAATGAAGGATCATTTTCCTGACTATTTTATACCGAAAACTGTGATTGCCTTGAAAGATATCAGACAAAGATTTGTGATTAAATTGATGAGGCTGGTTATAATTTTGGGCTTGTTTGCAAAAAACATCAATACTATTACTCTTCAAATATAAAGTGTAATGATATTTATGTGCAACATAAAAACAATGCTAATAGATTAATTTGGCATAAAAATATACTTTAGAGTATTTTTAACATACAAGTATCTGATAACGATTGGTTTATAACTATTCTGTTTTGGATTCCTAGAGTACATGAGAATTCTTCCAAATCAAGATTCATTGCAGGCATATCAAAGTGTGCTGGAAAACCGTTACGAATTGAGGTTATGCTTGCTGTGACAGGACCCAATTTTCCTAAATACTATGACACAGAACAGATGCACTGGAGTTGTTTTTGCACCATTAATTATTAAATATAATTTATCTCTAAAATTCTACATCAAAATGCAGAAGTATGTTTTGATTTTTTTTTACTTTATATAAAGACTATAAAAATGTTAAAAGAAGCACTTGATAAATAATCATAAAAGTATTTAATCATAATATAAATATATTAATGCAAACGCATTTAAAAAAATGCTTTTTATATGGGGGGGGGGGAATATTAACTTAAAAGCAATGGCAAATTGTATACTATTGAAGTTTATGAAGCATAATTCATTGTTGGGTGCAGAATGCCTTTGTTCGTTTTGGGAATTGGCATTTCAATAAATCAATGATAGGCCCATGAGCAGTATATGCTCACTACTGGTTCATTTAGATTGTTCTTGGCTTGAGCATGAATTTAATCAGATATTTAGAGAAGGAAATTTGGCTTTAGCAAACAGGTACTGTTTAATGCAGATTTTTTGACGATATTGCTTGCATAAACAAAAAAAATTAAGGACACATTACAACACCATAGTTCACTTAAGCTAGTTTCCATACCCTTTAAGTGCTTTGCCAGAGCTCCCAAAAATTTCTGTATGTCCAGTACCGATCCATGCTGCTGCACTGACTGTCTTTAATGCCCTATGGTGTGTCACAGCACCCATAGTTGCAGTGATGTGTACTAGCAAGCATGCACAATCAGTTTCCTACTCTGGCGCCCATCATTGATGGACATGTTTTGTTGGAAGCTCCTTCACTTTTGTTACCTTTTGCTATGTTTGTGGCTACTCTTGTGGTTCGTGAGGTAGTTGATAAGTTTCCCTGGAGACTGGTCCTACCTCCAATTTAGTTTGTCTAAGGTGGATGACAGTGGTGAGATTCATGAATATGGATCTAGAGTTGGATGTATGCTGGGACGCCAACCGTCACGGGATGGCATTTAGGGATGAACAACCTGCATGGATAGGAGTGTTTTTCTCTGCAATGAGGAGAGTCCATGCGACATTTAGGGATGATTATCCTACATGCATAGGAATGGTGCTTTCTGCACTGAGGAGAGTCCATGCGATGTTTGTCGACAATGGACTCTCTATCAGCGGCAGAAAGTTCATCGGGCTGATGTTAGGTGGGCCAGATGAAAGCTCCAAGGTGCTGAGGCATGTTCTGAGTGAGAGGACAGTGTTCTTCCAGAGGGGCCTTCCATGTCATGCGCCACAGTACGTGCTGCAGATGTCACCATCCTGGCAGTTTGCCCGGATGTGTGCAAGCTGATCCTCAAATTGAGGCACCTCCTTGAGTCGAGGCACCCATTGGTGGGGTGACCAGTGTGAACATGTTTGTTTATACTGGTCCTTGACTCCAGGTAGGCCCAGTATCGAGCCCCCTGATCCTCAATTCGATGATTGGCTTGAATCAAGGGTGGTCCTGGAATTGAGGCACCTATGGGAAAGGTGCCTTCCATGGACGTTGAGTGGACTGTGGTGGAGAGGTTCTGTTTTTGGGTTCCCTCCACAGCCATTTCTGCTCCAGTGAGCAGGTCTGTCAGTAAAGGTCTCTCCCATCCTGTCTGCCCTACTGCCACCCAACCATCAGTAGTTGGGCAAAAGGACGGTACAGGTATATTGATAATTACTCGGGCAGTGAATACCAAAGTGGGGAAGAAGTCAGTAGTAACTGCAGATAGAGATACAGTGACATTGTCATCACTGCCTGTTAGTAGTGCTACTCCTCTGGGCTCTCCTCCCGATGCCCTGCCAGGTCAAGCTTCAGCTCTGCAGGTGGATGCAACTGCCCAAGTGATTATTAACAAAGTGGAGGTGCTGTTGGCCAAGGTTAGCAAACTGCTGGACAGGTTGAAGAGGAAAGTTTCCTCAGAGGAACCTTTGGTTGCTCCTCCTTTTCAGTGTGGTCAGGGCGGTGGCCCCCACTGCATCCTCTGCTGTGGCTGTGGCTGTTTTGGGGTCTCTTGGGAACCAGGTGTGGACTGTAAAATAGTCCTCAGTGGTGAGGGTTTTGGCCATTATGGTCACTATTTTGGGGGGAGGTAGGGATCAGCTTTGTGGCCAGTTTCTTCCCTACCTCCCTCCCCAAGCAGTGAGCATTCATGCTCCCACCATGGGAGGGAGAAGAAGAAGAGGAAGAGGCCTTATTGGAACCTCTCCACCTGTACTTTGCCAAATGGCAAGGTACGTCACCCGAGCTGTTGCTCCGGCATTTCGCCGGCTGGGGAGAGGCAGGCCTCTCTCTCGGCATATCCGAATCCAGAGGGTGGTACAGTGGTGTATGGCTTGGATGTCCGGGTGCTGAGTCCCACCAGGGAGTAAATCCCTCTGAGTTGGAGGCTTGGCCATCTTCTTCCACCCCATTGGAAAGTGATCAGGTGGTGGATCTTTCTTTAGCTAAGGAGGTTGCCTCCACGGTGACCTATGGCAATGTGGCGGAGGGCCTGGGTGCTTTGGCGATTGAGCCTACCCCTGTGGAGGCTAAAGGTCTCGCTTCTTGGGGGGCCATCGGGCCGGTGCAAGAGGTGCGGGAAGTGAAGCTCTCCCGGCCACTAGGCCGATTCATTTAGTGTGTACTGGCAGGCCGGCATTGCCTTCTCTCCCCAGGAGGCTTGTGTCAGGTGTTTTGCCCGAGGATACTTTTCATGCATGAGAGGAACTGCAGTCTGAGTACCGTTTTGAGACTGGGGTATCAGCAGCAGAGGCTCCTGCAAGGTCAGGACCTCTCCTTGACGCTAAGGCGAAGACTGAGTAGGAGCGCCTTGAGGATTTGCTCCTGGGGTCGGGAGGCAATAAGGAGGATTGTCTGAAGAACATATTCGACCTGTACTGCTCGGATTTTCCAAGTCAGTATTTTGAGGCAGAGGAAGGGGGTTCTCGTTTGTTCCACCTGACAGCGGAGCAGAAGGAGGCCCAGTCTGCTGAGCTGGTAAAATTTCTCCAGTCTGCAACTTCAGCTGAGGAAGCAGTAGACCAGATGGACTGGTCTCACTCTAAGGCGTAGAGGCCGGGGTCCATGTTTTGGGCAAACATTGCCTTTGTAGAGGATTCCCTTCCTGAGTAGGCTGTCATGCAGTCTACGTTGATGCAGCCTTGGGCAGTGCCTATTTCGCTGGATGGAGGGGAGCTGGTACCCAAGTTAGAGGTGCCTTTATTAACCTTTGTGGCTGAGAAGCTCATCCAATTGTTGACAGAACTCTCTGTGTCTAACGACGTGCCAGAAATGGGATTTTCTTGGGTTGGCCTGGCCCCGAGTCTGTTGTGTGATAAGCCAAGTCAAGCTGAGGTTGCACTGGATGAGTTGGGATGTGTACAACTTCAATCCTGCGACGGTAGATGTTCCCTTACGGGACTGCACAGTCAAGGAGTCTAAGTAGGCTCTCTCATCCCTTTGGTGGTTTGAGCAGGATGCACAGGTTATGACAAGCCTCCTTTTTGGACTGTTTGGGGTGTTCTGCATAGGGCCTTTTAAAGCTGCAGATGAAGACCTGGTGCCACCAGCCACCAGCAAACATTTGGTGGAGACCATCCTGGACCTTGAGCAGTCTCAGAGCAGTGCTGTGGACCACATGCTTAGTGGGGCCATTATGCTGGATGAAAATGTTAAGTTGCTGCGACATAATGAGCCCCTCTCTGAGGCCAACCTGCTGACAGAGGTAAGCAAGGCCACTTACGGACTGCCCCTGGACCCTGTTAGTCAGGGGCTGTTCAGGCAAGGGTTGGTCCCTGCCTTGAGAGGGTGGATCAGATGGCCAAGGAAAAGTGGCAAAAGTCAGCGGATAAGGCTTTGCTGCGGGTTGCGAAGTCATCCAAAGGGATGGCACTCCCCTGTCAGCCTGCCCTGGTTTGGTGTGGCCCTAGGCCACAGCATAAGCTGCAGAGTTGGAGGTTGAAGCAGACTGAGAAAGGTGGCTAGCCTTCAAAGTGGTTCTCCTCTGGTTCTGAGGGCAACCATAAGCCAGTACCCCATCCCTAGGTATGCCCTCGTGTCTTCTGATGTCCTGTGGGCCCAAATGGTTTGTGATCCCTCTCCGCCTTCATGGTGAAGATCGGTAGGCAGGCAACTAGTGTCCTTTGCTGACCAATGGGATCGATTAATGGACAATGTTTTTGTCAGAAATCTTGTCCATCATGGCTACTCACTGGAGATTGCTGATGGCAATCCTCCACTTTCAACAGTCCCCTTCTCCTTTCTGCTTTGCATAGAGGCGGACTAGATGCTTTTGGATGAGGTCATGCAAAAGCTGGTAGACAAACAGGCCATGTTGGGTCTCCAGGCTTTTACAGTCGTCTCTTTTTGGTGCTGAAAAAGGATCTCAGACAAAGACCACTGATCGACCTGTTGCATCTCAACAAGTATTTTGTGGTGCAGCACTGCAAGCTGGAGACTCCCACCACCACCATGGCTGCGATGTGGCAAGGTGATTGGGTAACCTGGATAGACCTGAAAGACACTTATTTTCACATTTCCATTGCCCCAAGCTCTTGGAAATTTCTGCATTTCATGGTCAATGGAAGAGTCTTTCAGTTCCATGCTCTCCTGTTTGGTCTGGTGCCAGCACCAGTTGTCTTCTCTTGGGTGATGAGTGAGGTAGCAGCCTTGGTGCACTGGCAAGGGATCTGGCTGCACATTCATCTGGATGACTGGCTCCTGCTGTCTCAGCTTCATGGTCTACTTCTACAGAACAGGCAGTTAATGTTGAATATGTGTGTGGAGTTAAGCCTCATTGTGGATCTCCCAAGTCCAGTCTTACTCCCATGGAGGACATTGTTTTTCTGGGGATTCAATTTTTGATGGTCCCTTTCATCTGTTGCCCCTCAGAAGACTTGTCTCCCTCTTAAAGAAGTTTAGGAGGGTATCTGCCCCATTGGCACATCAATGGACGCACCTGGTAGGAACCCTAATGTCCATGGATTCTCAGGTTCCTCTGAGGAGCTTCATCACTGGCATGTCCAGCTCAGTTTTTGGTCTTGGTGGGATTGACAGAGCAGGCTCTTGTCTGAGCATGTCTTGATTCAGCCACACAATCGGCTAATTCTGAGTTCGTGGCCTTGTTGGGCAAACATGATGCTGGGGCTGTCCCTAGTCCTGTTCAGCACGGAGGTTACCCTGTTTACGGATGCCCCCTTCGGGGCTGGGGAGCCCATTTGGACACTGTAATAGCCTAGGGTGAATAGCCTCTACTCTGGAGGCAGTTTGCTATCAATTGCCTGGAACTGGAGGTGATTTATGGTGCCCTTCTCCAGTTGGAGTCACAGGTAGAGAACAGGCAAGTCCTGATGTGTGACAACCATACGGCGATTGGCTATGTCAAGAAACAAGGAGGTACTGGGTCCAAGAGGCGGTTTTCCCTGGCCAAGTCAATCTTGCCAACCATGGAGCCCCTGTGGGCTCTTCCTCCTCTTCCCCAACTGCCTCAGCAACCAGCCTCAAACTAGTTCCACCACAACCTGCAGGTTCTTATGTTTCACATCTGAAAACTATTGCCAAGGCGTTACTTAGCAGGCTTCTCAAAAGGAGTGGCTGAGCAGGTTGCCCATGGGAAACTTTGTAACAATTCTTTACAGATCTATAACTCTTGTTGGAATAAGTTTGCTGCCTGGTGCCCTGGTAAAAGACTGTGGCCCTGGGAGATGATGATCCAGCAGGTTGCAAACTTTTTGTTCAGTCTGTTTGAGGAAGGGCACTTGAAGGTTTGCAGCATCGATGGCCAGGATGAAGAGCTTAGATGTCTGCATTCTCTCAGAGCTCATGAGACTAGGGCATTCTCTGCCTCCTGGGGTGTGTTGAAAAACATGTCAGTAGGGGATATTATGGCTGCTTTATGGTGGCATTCACATAATACCTTTACGTAATTCTACCTGCGGGACTTGGTAGAACAGGGGAAGTGGCTGTTGGCAAGGAAATGCTTTCCGACAGCTGCATCTAACTGGTCTTGGGGGCCACTCCCCCACCGTCTCTAGCTAAACGGAGATGGTGCAGGGGTGCTGGGGGTCCAGGGTGGTTGTCTGCTCTGTGGCTTTTTAGTACAGAGTTTTGTGCTGGATATTTTAGGAGGCACCTCCCTCCTCCAATCTGATTTTACATCAGCTTAAGTGACCTATGGTGTTGTAATGTGTCCTAATATGAAGTTTTTCAACAGTAAAGCTATTATTAAGGAATATTACTCCCCATAGGTCACCAATATTCGCACCCAATCATCACAGCTTTCAGTCCCTCCTATGCAGTGTAAAAAACTGATTGCGCATGCCTGCTAGTATGCATTACTACCATTAGGGGTGCTGTGACCTGCAGAGGGCATCTAGGACAGTCATTACGACAGCATGGATTAGCACTGGACCCACAGAAATTTGTGGGAGCTGGGGCATGGCACGTAAAGTGTGTGGAGACCAGCTTAAGAGACCTATGGTGAGTAATGTTTCTTAATAATAGTTTTACTGTTGATAAACTTCATTTTTATTTAAAAAGGTTAACAGAAATTATTTATCCTGTTGATACTCATTGGGGAAAACCAATACTGAAGATAATAAGAGGTATTACTTGATTGACATTTGTAATACTAGATTTATTGTCAATTATATCATAATATTGGCGATTTTAAACTGGAAGTAGTCAGGTATCCATTCCTTGAAAGCAATGTAGTTGAATATATTGGTTATACGTTTTTGTCACAAGTTTTACAATTTAGTCACACTGGTTCTAAATTCACAGATTTTGATTAGATCCATAATTAACTTAAATTGTGAGAATAAAATGAAGTGCATCTGATAACATATTTCATAAATTCTGTTGCAAATATCTCCATATTGACCCAAATTTTGGCTTACTCAGATTTCATATTGGATTGTTTCACTCAGAATTTCCTATGTATTTTGCCTTGCTACTAGTTAGTATGTTTGCCAGAACCTCAAACTTTTCACTTGACTGCTTGCTACCAGTGCAACTGACTTATACGTCTTCATACTTGTGCTTCATTGACAGTGTGCCTTTCAACGCCAGTGACTGCCCAGACATATGTAAGGTATATTGCTGAGTGTTATGATGTTAAGGAAACAACTTTATTTACCACCGTCAGTATTTATAGGCACTGGCTATTGGGAGTGCGGCTCCCAGCTCACACAGGTCACAAGACCCATAGAACACTGTAAACAGCATGACAGTTTACCCTCAGATACATACAGGTGTAAGGATGAATTCCTGGGAGCATGGTCCACGTAAATGGCTGGATTCTTAATGTATTTGGCCAATAAACTAGGACTAAATTCAGTGAAGGATCTATTCCGGCATGTTCTAACCAACTGGCTATGTGGGGAGGAGAATACTTTGACTGAGCTGGAGGAACTCGTGTTTTTAGCTCAGCTGAATTGTCAGTCAACTGAGCTGATGGGATGCTCTCATTTGTCCCCATCCACAATCCACATTTTGACATCTTCTCCAAAACCACTGACCATGTTCAGTTGAAACATGGTGGAAATGTACTTTCGATATGTCTCTACCAACTGTGTTAAAATGGTTATTCTCCTTTTTGATTTTTTTAAAATGAATATTTGTTCATATATTGCCAAAATCCTAACAATTCTCTGATAAAACCGCTCAGCCAATTGCTTTGAAATTTGATTGGGACACTTCTGAGGACCCCTAGATTATTCACTTTATTAAGCAGGTGGTGCTGTGAATTTTTCTGTATTTTTAATGTTTTTTTTTATGTCTTTGCTATTTTCAAGATCATTTCCAAAAGCGTCTCTCAGATTATGCTGAAACTTTGCAGAAATAATCCTTGAAGAAAGGTGAAGCATAGCTTTTTGTCAGGTGGCAAAACTACGATTCTCTGATATTTAACTTTTTTTTTCAGTTTTGGTGCTGATCGGTAAATGTATGCATTCCTATTGAATGCTTATTAAGTGTATGGAGATTGCTATTTGGTAATTTACATTTTCTACATCCTCTCTGAAAAGACTGACCAAATTCACTTGGATGTAACTTAGGTGTCTGTGTCCAATATATTCCAATGGTCACACTCAGATGATTTTTAAAAAATTTAAATGGCATTTAAATTACAATTCTTTTAATTTATCTGCTGTCTCAACAAATTTCGCAATGCATTCATGCAGCTTGGTAGCTTTCAAATTTAGAGGCTTTTCAAGGACTTTCCAGGAGCTTTTTTCTAAAAATTCAAGGACTTTCCAATTTGATTGATTTTTCGTTTTTGTGTTGCTAATGTTTTTTCGGGGTTAGTCTAAGAGGAAGGGAGAAGACCAGGCTTACCTGACAGTTAGAGGGAGGTGTATTGGTGAACATTTAAAATCCATGGACTTTTCCAGGACTTTACTGAAAAACATTGTTTTTCAGGGTTTTCAATGCTTTGAAAAAATATGTAATAAAGTATTTTCAATGATTTTAAGGGCTAGAATAAACTTGGCTCACATATTGGCTTCATAATGGTGTGTCCTAGGCCCATTGTTACAAGTGATTATTCAGAGGAAAGTACTTATGGGTTTCCACTTGTTACAATTTTGATCCTGTGTCCTTGAAAGGTCAAACTAGAGGTCAAACTAATAATATTGGCCTTTATCTTGGTAAAGGCAGATCTTGGACCCACAGTTACTGAAAAACATTAATAAGGGGATACTTATGGGCTTTCATTTGGTGTACATGCTGTCTTGACTTTTAGGAACATTGAAAGGTCAGAATGTAGGTCAAATTGATGTATTGGCATACCTGTTGGTGATGGTGGATCCCAGAGCCATAGTTACTATTAAACATTACTAGGAAAGGTCCATGGGCTTTTAGTTGTTGTAGTTTATGTCTGGGTGCTAACCCAGACATTTTGTTTTTCCAAGAATTCTTTCTTTCTTTTTCTTTCTTTCTTTCTTTCTTTCTTCTTTACGACCAAATTTATTCGGAGTTTTTCTCGGACACTATTATTTCGAAAACAACCTAACTTGCCATTATAACTGACCCACCAGTGAAATTAGGCACCTGACTTGGAATAGTCATGATGTTTAAAATTATGCAAATTATGGGCAATAAAAATTTTAAAAGCTTCATATCTTCAAAAATATTATAGATTGACACAAAGTTCTAACTTACACATATAGGTTTGAGACATCTGGCAAATCCAATAGCATGCAAACAAAAGTTGGGGAATTTTAATGTGTGCTAAATTCAGTGAATTTCCCAACAACCCACATTTTGACTGGGGCTTCTTCTGTACTGCATATTACAAGCCTCCATGGTGCTAGGCAACCATTTTGCATTTATGATATTTGAACCTGTCTCATAGGCAGCCATCTAGTCATGCCTGCTAGGTGTATGGCTTGAAATGTGTGGGTCTTATGGCAAATTGGAGGTGGGGGGAACTCCCGACAACTGTGCAATGATGTTCTCAATAAAATACAAAGAATCTCTGTCTGTTCACGCAAGGAACATATCTGCTCGATGTTCACGCTAATGCTGGGCAGAGCTGTAAGTACACTATGGCTGAGACTGACCAGTGTGGTTGCTGGTAGCTGGTCTGTTTTAGCCTGAGGCTAGCAGTCTGCAGGGCTTATCAGTCCCAAGGTATAAGAGGGACTGGACTTCTAGGCAGAACAAGCCTGGCAGAGTATACCGTCTGCTAAAAATAGACTACATACAGAGCTTACAGTCCTCAATGACTGTTTTCACAACTTGATGAATTTTGAAAAAGTGGGCTGATTTGTGTCATCTCACTGGACACTTTCATGTATTTGTTTTCTTGTAACCAGTGAGATGAAGCCTGTTCTTCATAGCCAATACTGAGTCAGTATAGTGTATGTCTCAGTTCACAGGTACAGGTACATGTACATTTAATTTTGTGACAACATCTGTTTAAATTTTTTTATGTAATAAAGGAACAAAGACAGTTGTGTATTGCATGTATATACATCCCTCTGAATTATAATATGTATACACTGTAAATGCACATATACTTATCAATACTCTCCAGAAGGGCTGACCCTATCAGGAGTTGGCAATTTTCTCAGGTCAGGAGGGTGCTCACTGTAGAGAGGTTTCACTGTACAGTGGTACCTGCAATTTAAGATCACCCCTTATGCCAGACAAAAGTGGTCACATAGGACATGTGGTCTTTCATGTCAGATAAATTAACAAAGAAATGAAAGGCCAATGTCTTTCTTTCTTTCTTTCTTTCTTTCTTTCTTTCTTTCTTTCTTTCTTTCTTTCTTTCTTTCCTTCCCTCCTTCCTTCCTTCCTTCCTTCCTTCTTCCTTCCTTCCTCCCTTCCTTCCTTCCTTCTTTCTTTCTTTCTTTCTTTCTTTCTTTCTTTCTTTCTTTCTTTCTTTACGACCAAGTTGGTCCCGAGTTTTTTCAGACACTGCTCTTCCGAAAACCACCAAACTTGCCATGGTGACTGACATAACCTGTGAAATTGTGCATCTCATTTGGAAAAGTCATGATGTTTAAAATTATGCAAATTTTAGAGGCAACAACAATTTGAAAAGCGCCATATCTTCCAAACTATTTCAGATGGACTCAAAATTTCAATGTGCATATATGCCTTTGTGGCACTTGCCACTATAATTGACAGTTTAGTTGTAGAATTTCAAATTATGCTAATAAGGGGCACTGAAAAATTTAAAAAGTTGAATATCTCCAAAACTATTGTACATAGAAATGCCATTCCAACTTCAATTTATAGGTTTGTGGCAAAGCCGCATCCAAGGAACCATGAACCAAAGTTGTAGGATTTTAAATTAATGCAAATTAGGTTGAATATGCAAAATGTAACTCTTTAATAGCTTCAAAACTATTACTTCAATTTGTGGGTTTGTGGCATAGCCCCATGCAATGAACAATAAACCAAAGTTCTTCTAGGCTTATAATTCATGCAAATTAGGCAAATACGCAAAGTTAATATGCTCAATAGCTTCAAAACTATTATAGATAGTAGTTTCATTCAAACTTCACTTTATAAGTTTGGGACATGGCTTCATCCCTTGAACCAACAACTAAAGCTGAGCATTTTATTCTATAAAAATCAAGCTAATAGGCGGAATTTCGATTATGGTGAACAATGGCAAAGTGTATCATTTCAAACTGTTCTCATTTTGAAGGCACCAGACAGATTTGCTGTGAAGCAAATCTTCTTTTCTAGTTACTCTTGACCTTGAGTGATCTTGAAAGGTCTAACTGGATGTCTAGCTGACATACTGGATATTGCACTTAATGTCTGGGCTCTAACTCTGTTGTTTTTGGACTCAGATTCATGAAACTGTACACAAATACGTAACTGGACACTAGGTGAACAGAGACACTTCTGGGCAAGTTGACTTGCATAGTTTATGGGTACACTTGACCTCATTCTGGAGGTCACAATTTAGGGTCAGTGCAGTGAATTTAGATCTATAGCTGACAGGCTGGGAACAGACTCGGACAGTATATGCGTGATGTTGAGATCATTCCTAAGGTTACAGATCATCATCGTCGTCAGCTGAGCAGAAGTCGTCATGGTCCTCTTGTTTTAACCTTGATTGTATAACTTCACAAGGCGTTACAGAGAGAAAATCCGCATCGCGAAGACCGGCTCTTTTGCAATGGAGGCATCTTTCTGCTGTTGTTTCAACATTGCCTTTGGACACAGTAAAGGAATGAACGATGCCATTGTTATGACCCAAATATAAGTATTCGAGAGGGTACTCCTTGGTTTCCAGGAGTAGTATACACTACGTGGCAGACGCCCATCGTCATGTTGGAGAGATGATTTTCACCAGAAGGCTGTGGGGTCGATTAATGCCTTGAGCAGTCAGTGCTCCTAGCGCCGATCAAGAGAACTATATTACAGCATTTTCGTGACGTTCTGAATAAACAAATGACCTGTATGGACAATGGGGACTTGCGGAAGGCTTTAATACAGTAAATCATTTGGGGGGAAGGGGAAAAAAGACCCTCCCTCCCCCATCACTTTTGTGGAAAACCACTAAACCGGCAATTTTTTTTTTATTCATGTGGCCTCAGCACGAATGATTGACTGACTGAACGTTACGAGCGCTTGTGGCTGAGGAAGTGGCACCGGCCAAGAAGAACGCTCCACTAAGTCCTGTATGCAGTGTGACCAAGGCAGTGGCCAAAAACTTTTATAAATTATACAGTGCTGATATATACCTACCAATTGTGGATATACACAAAATCACAATCATCGGTTGGATTTACTCTATTTTTGCCGCTATACATATATATCAATATTATCCATTGGTCGGATTTGCTCTGCCCAACTAGTATTGATTTAAATATTGCAATTATTATGGATTTGTTTCACTTTGGAAACGGATCGATATGTTCCAATTATTTCTGCGTGAAAATTGATGATTGTATAAGGACCTCTCCATTACTTTATTTTGCTCTGATTGAAGGCCTACTAAAACTTCAGCTCAAAGTAATCTAATATTCATATTTTATCCCACACAGGAGCTGTTTACATGCGGATAAATCACATTCAGGAACATAAACATGCATGGGTTTTAATGCGTATAGCATGTAATTATCACCCATAACCTAACATGAATGGAATGCTGCAATGGCTTGCGACTAACTTATATGTAGTATCTGTACCTAACAACTGTTTATTCACAAAATAACACTTACAAATTGTTTTTCTGCCACCTTTATTTAAGATGTGCCTCAAATCACGGCGATAGCCTCAGGACCATAAAATTCGTCATGCCCTTCGCAAGATTGATTTAAATTTAGTATAACATGGGAGAAGCTGTGTGAACAAAATGGGAGGGAATATGGGGCACATTGGTCAAATGACTGCTCCCGTGACCATGTTTAATTGTTACCTTCCCCTGGAGTGTAAAGTGATGTCAGCTGCGTCTTTGCGTGTCACTTGGACAGGACCTTCAACCTGTTCATTGGACTGCCTGGTTTTGACTGATACTTCGTTCATACTTGTGCTACTTGGCATTGTGCCTTTCTACGCTGGCGACGACCAGACAAAGTCAAGGTATGTTACTGAATATTATGATGTAAAGGAAACTAATTTTTTTAAAAACACATTTTGTATATTTTTGTGATATTTTCATCCCTGGTTTCTCTGCATGGCGTAGAAACTACCTCTTGGTTGGAAGCATGCCCTTAGTGGTTAAGGAGGGAAGGATAATTAAGTAAGTTCAGTGATACATGTAGTTAAAGTCTTTCCGGTTTTGATTAAAACCATCGACCAGCAAAGGACACCAAATGATGATGCAAATGTGAGATTTTTCCTGTAACCATTGTTGAATTTCATTTGGACACAACAGTGATACTTCTTATTCACGCATTGCAAGTGATGGTTTATGTATGGATGCTGTCTATATAACAAGATACCATCGCATGCAGAAGCCACTCTTAAACTGACGAAGATATGCCAAGATGTTGCCATATTTTGCATCGATGACGACATCTTTTTATGCTGAAGCTTTTGTCACGTGCAGTACTATACATTTGGTTTTCTCAAACATGAACACATACTGGTGCTAATAAATGAGAAATACTATCACAATCTATGGGAACCAAGGGCACTGATTGATGATAATTTAACCATAATGTGCTGATAATTTACAATATACATTTCCAGTACATGAGTTAATGAATTTTCATTGGACTGAATGTATTAATTGAAAAAAATTCTCGGATCGAGTAAAAGTACAAGTATATAATTATTTACATTCAGTATAACTTTTAGCATTACACGTTTAGGACAGCGTATGGTGTAACACATGGGCCTGGTGTGTTACCGGACCATAATACATGTGTCCCGCCCACATTCCAATAAGCCACGCCCACCTCAGTTTCCGGAACTCTTTTTAACATGCTGGGCAAATCAGTTTCTAGTCGTTGGTACTAAATTTGTAAATTTCGTGTAATCGAAATTAAGGGGGAAATGTAAATATAAGCATCGAGGGTCACTTTTGTGTGTGTTATGGTATAATGATTGAAGCTGGCTTCTCGGGCGTGGCGCACGCCAGCCCTTATTTCTTAAATATTTCTTAGTAGCTTGATCCAATATGAGGCCTACATCTTAATTTTATGGGCTCATCGCCAAGTATAGCTTCAGCATGAAGATTAGTCATCATTGACGCCCAAAGGGAAAATCTTGGCAATAAAAGTTTTATTTCCTTTATAACTCTCGGCCCGTAAGGCCAGACCCATTTTGCAAAGCATGCTTCTGTGTATCTATCTTGGTAACTTACCTACCCCCACCCTCACCGACCATTTGTCCGTCGTTGTAAGTTCTCGTGCACAATATCTGAAGAATGTGGCAAAGTAGGATCATTAAACTTTCCATTACCTTTGAAAGTGTCTACGTTAAATACAAAGGGTTAATGGCATTGACTCCATTTCAAAATCAAAATTGAGACATGTTAGTACCATATGAAAAATAAAATTACTTGCATCAACTCTGTTTTGAAGTGGGTGATAGCCATTCATGTTACGGTGGATGTATGATTTTTTATTTTTCGAGGGCATCATGGGAATATGTTTTTCCCCACGGTGTTTGCATTTTGAAATGAGTACAACAATCAACCCATCTGTCTATTTGTCTGTCCCCCCACTCATCTGTCCATTCGGATTTGGTTTCTACAAAAAAATTGCATTTATGATTCTATTTTCTTCCAATTTAGACAGAATGTTTAACTAAGCAGTCTTGCCTGGAATTGATTACGCTTTACCTTCACCTCAAGGTAAAAGTCACGGGGTCCTCCGAAGAAAAACCAGTTCTACGCAATACCGCCAGAAAATTTTAATGGAAGTTCATCAAACGTTGCATTATGTATCCGGGTGTAACATTGCTTGACATAAGCCACAGGTGACCCTGAGGTTCAAAATCAAGGTCACACTGCCCGTAAAGCAAATTGGGTTTCTTGCAATATCTCCAGAATTATTTGATGGAATCTTATCAAACTTGGTCACTGCATGTATCCAGGTAGGGCTGTCCTTCCCAGAGGTCATAAATGACTTTGTGGTCAAAGATCAAGGTCACAGAACCCTTAAAAAAAATAAGGTTCCATGTCATACCAAAAGAATTTCATGAGAGTTCATCAAACATAATATCAGTATGAATCTGGTAGGAATTTGCATGGCATAACTGACGGGTGACCTTAGGGTCAAAGGGCGAGATCCCACGTCTCTTAAATAATAACACGTTCCCTTGCAGTGTCTCATTGGGATTTGACATAAGTTCATCAAACGTGGTAACAGAATGTATCCGGGAAGAGGTTCACTTGGGGTTTGCTCACAGTGGACTTAACTAGTTTTACAACATGGATATTGGTGCCATGTAACTCTGGAAGTAATCCTGTAATTTTAACTATATGGTCAGTTGTTTAACTTGACAAGGTGTACTGATATATGTTTCAAAGAAATCAAGAACTACGAAATGCTTAGTTTTCTGGATGTTTTGACAATCGACCGTTCACATATCAATGGCGGTGCATTTGCATAGGATTCCAAGTGGTTCTTATCCTGTCTGTTGAGTGTCATATCAAATTTGATGAAAAATTACATGTTAAATAACAGATCGAAACTAGCTTGTTGGTAGATATTTCATCTTTCATTTGAGAAGACATACAACTAACCTGTTCCCTATCGTCATCGCCTACTGGCTGCTTTTATTTTGGTGAAACTCCCGCATACACAATGAAAGGCCAGCGGGACAGAGAAAAAAAGATGATGACGCATAAGTGTATAAGGCAAGCGCTGTTTCTTTGTTTGGTTATTTGGAAAACGGCATTATTTTGTTATTTTGGATTTGAATTTACTTTTCCGTGTAAAACATAGAAATAAGCCGAATTCTGTCGTCATCGCAGATTGGCTGATAACCGGAAGCAGATGATTATCGCAGAACTTATGGATAATTCATCCTTGCCCCCATTGCCACTCTGACGTCATTTCTCAAACAAGATTGTGCCCAGGTAGGGGTATCGATGGGTCACCAAAAAAACCACCCTGATGATATCACACGAATTTAACAATTGGATATCCATTTGTAATACCGTAAAGAAGACTAACAATCTCCCTTCTAAATGTGTGACGTATGAACTAAATATATTTGGTCCTTTTTTCACAGAAAAATGCAAAATATGTAGCAATAAATAAACCACAGATAGCACCGCCATTATGGTGTAATCATGTCCTAATTACTGGCTGTTCTTGCCCAAGCCATCATTATTTAGCAAATCCTGCCAGAAATACAAATAACCAGACTATCACCGAACCTGGGTCTGTCTGGAGCCTTCTTTGAAGGGAGAACAACGTGTATTGCTATATTTGCAACGTAGGCTCTCTATTTGTTCTGACTTGACTGAAAAAATGGGGGATGTCCCCAAAACGTTTATATATATATATATATATATATATATATATATATATATATATATATATATATATATATATATATATATATATATATATATATATGTATATTTCCATCCAGAGACTTGACTGGCGGGTCAAACTACTGACATGTGGCCTCATCCCTTGGAAGGTAAATACGGTCAAGTGGGTAGCAGCCTATGAAAAACAGAAAAAAAAACCGTGATCCATATAAACATAAACTAGTCGAGACGTTTCGATCACACAAACTCGTTTTTCTGGCAGAAAATATTTACAAAACATAACGCATAACATATTAAGTAACATGAAAGATTCCATGTTGAACAAAGGTGCCACCTTCTCACTGCAAATGAACTTAATCGTCAATATAAAAAGAAACAACCTGGGTAAATGTTTAGAGTAAAACATGCCAAGCCGTACACCGCTGATAGCCGAACACCGCTGTTTCCCGAACACTTTTTTTCGGGTGCCAACTTTTTTGTATGTAATTTCATTGGAGAGTCAAGTGTTGGAACCTGCAATCCCCGAACACCTCTCTACTCCGAACACCGAACACTAGATTTGGGTCCCAGAGCAACATTTAACCTGTCAAAGCTGAACACTTATCCCCCAAGAAGAAGGAATTTTCGGGAAATTCATCGATATTTGAGACAAAAAACCCCACAATTTTTATATTCAACACTTTCATCAAATTTGTGACATCAATGTATTCAAAGGGTGTCAATTGTGTGTATGTTCCATGATGAGACCTTCTACAGCTGCTCATACAATAAGCTGGTTTAAACTTATCAAACTAGTAAGTGCATTCTGAAATTAAGCAGTATGATAAAGGGAAATACACATATTGTGTGTTTATGTTGGACACTAAATTGATGTTTTATGTCATCAAATTACACACATGTAAATACACTGTCACAAGTAGGAGAGATGTACATAATTCACTACACATACATACGCGTGACCAATAACATTAATGTAGCCTAATGATATTGAAAAGTGCATGTTCTGTTAGCCTAAAGTTTCTGAATCTTAACTTTTGTCCCAAGTGGCTGGAATTTTTATAAAGTTCTTTGTCATCTTACACTTTATATTTGCTTTAAATTTTTCTAATATATATATATATATATATATATATATATATATATATATATATATATATATATATATATATGTGTATGTGTGTGTGTATTGGAGCTAGTAAATTCTCCAATGCATGTGGTATGTATAGGAGAATTCAAAGTTTACATGTGCAGGATGCAGGAACAAGGCCACGCCCCCGACCCTCTATTAGTATTAGCCGAACACCTGCGATACCCGAACACTTTGATTGGCTCCCAAGGGCTTTCGTCCTTGACAAGTTTGACTATTACTGATGCGGAGGCACGTATACATACATTGTACATGCACAGGGCAGAATGCAGGAACATAACAAAGCAATCAGTGCCATTGGAAGGTTACACCATATTTGTCTAAGTACTGACCTGTAAGTCTGGCCAGTACAAAAAAAAAAAAAAAAAAAGAAAAAGCAAAAACGAGACCCCCCCCCCAAAAAAACACCTCCCAAAAGAAACACACACCAAAAATTAAAAAAAATTACAAAACTTAAACCACAAACAGTCCCCTAACACACAGACACACAGACACACAGAGACACACACACAGACACACACACACACACACACACACACACACACACACACACACACACACAAACTTCTGATCAGAAAAATGAACAACTGTCGAAATAAACTCTTCTATCTTTGTACATAATGGTCTTTCTTTCTTTCTTTCTTTCTTTCTTTCTTTCTTTCTTTCTTTCTTTCTTTCTTTCTTTCTTTCTTTCTTTCTTTTTTTCTTTCTTTCTTTTCTTTTCTTCAATAAAAGCTTCAGTTTTTGAATGTTGATGCTTTGTTCGGTTTACATATTTGTTAATGACACAAGACAAAATACTGTAGCGGATATTATCCAATTCATATGTATATATATATAATGTATATGTATGTATATGTATACACATGTACACTGAGGACTAAGGAACTACATTTTGAAAAGAAGTGGTTCTCTCTCCGAGAGAAATGTTCATTTTAACACAGTTTCAGTCACAGTTTGATCGCTAATAATGTAGAAAATCACTGAAAATAAATTCTTGTAACTAGCCATAGAAAATAACAGTGACCAACCTAACAGCCATCAAGGCACATATTTTGGCAGAAAATTTTACTTTTTGGGAATACTGTGAGATTATGTTCATAGGGGAAAAATCACTGATTTGCTGAAAAGGAAAAGTTGTGGACTGATTGTCCATGAAACTTGATGAAATAAATGGGCAAAGGTCACTACCTGTCTCCAGTGACCCGTGCCCTACATCCTGCTTGAGGCTGGCAGCTCCCCCCCCCCCCCCCCGATTCCCACTTGGCTTATTTCATATATGTATAATTATATATATATATATATATATACATAT